>JACXGK010008537.1:0-12357 GCA_016801125.1 Novumbra hubbsi | reverse complement strand
CTTATTGCAGGTTTCTCGTTTGGTGTTCCTCAAATCCACCCGGCGTTCATCCAAAGGCCCTATGGGTATGTCAATGTCATGAGACGCCGTGCTATGTCTGAAGTCCGTTCACGCGTTCCCGGAACCACTTATACAGGGTTAAGAGAATTAAACCAGGGGGATCAAACCTTTGATAACTGTTGCAAAGTCTTCAGATTTTCCTGTGTACCCTGTTTTGTAATTTTTACACATTTAAGAAATAATGGAAGTCACAGAAATTACATCCAAAATGCAAGAATATCATACTGGAATGATGCACCTTTTTTTTCTCCGTAGCTGCTAATCTTGAATGATATGTACCTTTAGTTCATAGCCTCACGACAGTACACAGTTCAAGGTTCTTCTTCTCCAGAGTGTCACCCTCAGAGATTTATCCACTGTTGACAGTGGAGGGGTGATGGTGTCTTGTTTGGTGTGCATCTCTGCTTGGCGTTATTTCGAATCTAAAACGTGATTCTTAACGTGATGTCAACGATTGCCAATGTTGTCTATTTTTTTTCCTGATCTGACAGGCTGGCTCTCGGTTAAGATACAGTATCTGATGAAGGGACATGATGATTTGAGGAAGGAATAGCTGAGTCTGCATTGGGCAGATCACTAAAGTCATACCTGATAAACTCTGACACAAACAAACAAGCTGAAATGGTGATTAGATGCATGGAAATTGGTTTTCTTTTTTGATTTTCCGGTTTTCAATAGTCCATAGATTGGTGTGTGTACGCCTTCGATTCAGTATGAAATGACTTTCAGCTTAACCGTGTGCTTCTCTTCATTTGCCGTGGGGAGGTTGGGGAGTTGACAGAGTTTCTTTTGCAGATTGTGGGAGTTTGGATAGGGAGTTGTAACACTGTCATGGGGTGTTTATTCTGATCTGTTTTGGTTTTTATGTTAAACCAGTGACTGTGCTGTAGCCTGTGTTTTCTTTATTTTCCTGTTCCTAGTTAACAACATTTTCATGTTTTGTTGTTGATGGGGTTCATCACCAATCTTGGTGTGTGACTTCGTTGTCATTCTAAACTCTTCCCCCGCAACAAAAAAACTCTTGGCTTGCATGTTGGAGTTTATTTCTTACCCTTTATTTTCCATACTCATTATGTTGGTGTTTTTTTTTTTTTTTTTCCAAACTAACCCTAACCTTCAGTTCAAACCTTTAGGCATAAGTCCATCTTGTTTTTAATTCCTCAGTGAAAGGGTGGAACTCTGAACCCATGAACCACTCTAGAGGTGTTTGATAGAGCAGGGAAATGTAGATGGAGAGATGGCAATGGAGGATGGAAATGGAGACTGGATATGGAGAATGGTGCCACTACTATGGTATACAGTACCGGAGGTCATATCAGGTGTTTATTTGTAATGGAGCTCCAGTACAGGGAAGTGAGATGATGGGGAGACACACACACATACACAAACACACAACAACATATCTCAGGTTTTAGCCTAGTCAAAAAAGCTTCCCTAAACATTTGTGCCTGGAGATGTTCTTTATAGAAAGATAAATAAATAAGGGTGGAAAGGCGCTGTGAATCAGTGATGTCTTCCAGTGTGTCGTACCAGTCAATAAAACCTGGGGCGCGTTTAAAAAGATATGCGTGAAAATGGCTTGTGGAGAGGGTTTTTAAAAAGTAACGTCCGATAAAAGATTTGCCAGTTGAGTAAAGAGCGTTTCTTGTGCCCGTTCCTGCTGGAATGCCGATGGCTCCTTGACTAAAGCTAAGAAAAGTTCTAATCTTTTTCCATGTAAATATCTGCAACACGTACATACAGCTAGTAAACATCAAGTGGAAACCGGGTGCAGGCAAGCAGAACGATACTACTAGCTACTGGTCAGGGAGCAGCTGTTAGGCGTTCTACACTGCGTCTCAAATTCTGTTGGAAAATTGGAGCCTCTATGCGGTGCTCTTAATAATGTATGGCGTGTACAGGGACCTCACGGGCTCGCCTGCCGGCACAAAACAGGTGGGCCGAGACGTGCCAGGAGGCAGAGGGGCCCTTCGAGTCTCCGTTCTGGGGGTATTATCCATGTGTGAACATGGTTGGTGTGACACAAAATGGCGTCCCCCTACGCTTCCAACCGGACGAGAGGTTTGTGTCAAAGCAGCGGCTGGAGAGCAGTTGGAGTTCTCTCTGCCCACTCGGATCTCCGACCTCTCTCCGTTTGGGTCGGAAACATTTGACACCGGCACAGTCAGAGAACGCTACCTCACTAGTGAGACTTACTAAATGTTCATTGTGTGGGGGATTTAATATTGCCGGGTGTGTTAACAGTTTTGCTGATAAACGAGAAGACATGCAGGCTACGATGGCGGGGAGGAGGGAGGGAGGGGGGGTAAAGGAAAGTGGAGTGGTGAATCACAGAGGTTGTTCAGATGGGAGGAACACGCCACAGTTGACGAGGGTCATGACATGTGCTGCTGAAAGAGAGAGGGTAGCTCAACTTGTCATTTGGGCATGACAAGAAGAGCAATAAATAGCATGCCTCCAGTCTGTGTGTGTGTGTGTGTGTGTCTGTGTCTGCGTGTGATGGGACTTTTATGGGCACTAACAACTGCTGCTCTACATGTCTGCTGGAGGTGACTGAGGCTCAGTGTGTAAATAGGTTCAAATCTGCACAGATACTAGGGCCCGGATCTTCTCATTTATACCCTCTCTCAATCTTGCTCTTACAATAATACACGTTCCGTACTGTTCTATTTATAGTGGATATAAAAGTCACCACCCCTTTCAAAATGTTCACCTTTTGTTATTATATAGCTTGGAATGGAAAACACTTAAAATCTTACTTCTTCTGCCTTATTTGCACAGAGTAGTCCACTTTAAGTGATTAAGAAACAAAACTACTATTAAAACATGAAAATAACATGATTTGGATAGGATTTGCAATTGTAAACTTGCTGAGGTATGACCAGCCACATTCCAAATCAAGCTAATTAGCGTCCGTCTTTGATCAATTGTAGTGACAGTGATTAGTTCAGAAACATGTTTCTATAGAGGACTCCACTGCTCCGTAGTGACTTTGATTAGTTCAGAAACGTGGGTGTTTATAGAGGACTCCACTGCTTAGTAGTGCAATTCAAAACAAAGTATCCACTACTGGGGGAAAAGATTTAAAGAAAAGTTGTCTAAAGGCCCAGCTCCATACCTTCACACAGCAGCCTGATCCCGCGAGATTACATTAAAACCCCACAGTGTTCAACGCTACGAGCTGGGATTCAAACCGTTGGAGCAAGGGGGCGTTTTCAATGGGTGTTTAGAAAAGTTAAGCTTGAATGCGACTGGATCGACTAATCAAACAAATAAAGCACATGACGTATTACCAAAGTGCTGTCTATTTGGGTTTGTAATTGTCATCAACTAGATTTATGAAAGAGTGCTGTTTGGCTCGGTTAAATGGTAAATGGCTCCAAACTTTACCTTGCAAAAAGTAGGCTGTCCCTAATCAGTGGGCTCCAAGAAGCCAATGGCAACTTTAAAGGAGCTTCAGCAAATGGGTGCATGTGACTACACAATCACAAGCGCTCCACAATCTAAACTGTGGGGCAATGGAAAAGAAAAAAAAGAAAACGCTTGTGCAAATTGTAGATTCCAAGGTTCTCGTAGCAAACATGCTGTCACATGAGATAAAAAAAATATTTTGGGCCTGAATGTAAACTGTGTCTTGTAAAAACCCAATACATCTTTTCACCTTAAGAACGCCATGTCAATGATAAAACATGGTGGTGGCAGAATTCTGTTGTGGGGGTGTTTCTCTACAGCAGGGACTGGATCATTTGTCAGGATAGAAGGAAATAGGGGAATCCAAACAGAAGAACCTGTTGAAAGTGGGAAGTTAACCCAAAGCATTCTTCCATTCTGTACAGAAGCTGAAAGATAAGGTGAATGCCTTTGAGGGGCCTACAGACCCCTGACTTGACCTAAATATATTTGACTGAGCTTGAACAATTCTGCAAGGAAGAATGGGCAAATAATACACTGTCTAAATGTGCAAAGTTAGTGGAGACGTATTGAAAATCCTTGGCTGTAATTCAAGCAAAAGATGGTTCCATAAAGTATTAACAAGGGGCTGTGAGTTTTTGAATATTGTGGGTTACTGTGTGTAAATCCTGACAATTTTATTTGTTTTAATTTCAGGCTACAAAGGTGAACTTTCTGAAGGAGGTGGGGACTGTTCATAGAGGAAATAGATTATGATTGGCCACTTTGATTGGTTTTGAATGGCACACCAGTGCTTCTTTTATTGAAAGGGAAAAATTGTTACTAGCCACTCTCACAATGATGTTTCTTAAAGCCTTATAGAGGGTACAGTCTTGCGGCATTGTGATGACATGGAGTACAACAACTTCCTATATGTTTAGTGAACAAAATTAAGTAATGAATACATTTTTCTTCTGTAAAGATTTACTGTTATTTTTCTGTGTTTGAGGCATGTGGTTGGTGTGTGTGTGTGTGTGTGTGCGTTGTTGGAGTGATTGTAGGTTCATTGGGTGTAAGTCGTTTCTCCATGTGGTTTGGGGCAATCAGCTGGCATTGTGGGAAATGGCGTCATTCAGGAGGCTGGCTCGGGGCTGACCTGTCTTCTCTAATACCTTATTAAATAATTACCATTCCCATGCTTGTTTTGCCTTTAGGCAGAGCTGCACTTGTTTTTTCTATGGGTGTTTCTGCTTTTCTTCTGTATTTTAAGGGTACCTCCATTGAGTGGTTTTGCTGTGTTAATGAAATGAGGACGGGGTAGACCTTTTCCCTTGTGAAGCCTGGGTTCCTGAGTTTAGTATTCGGGACGCGCCCCAAATGGCGCGCTGTTCGCCCTGCTTGGCGTGCACGACCTTTAACCTGCGGCACTGTTTGTTCCCCCCCGGTACAAGAGTGGCACGCCAATCCGGGCCGAACGGTGTCCGTCCCCGCCGCTGACCTCTAACCCCTGTGTGTGCCGCAGGATCCCCGCCCACTACGTCTACCCGCAGGCCTTCATGCAGCCCAGCGCCATGGTCATCCCCCACAGCATGCAGTCCCCCGCCGCCCCGTCCACCGCCTCCTCCTCCCCCTACCTGGACTACACCGGGGCGGCCTACGCCCAGTACTCAGCCGCTGCCGCCGCCGCCGCCGCCTACGAGCAGTACCCGTACGCGGCGTCCCCGGCCCCGGCGGGCTACATGGCCACGGCCGGGTACGGCTACGCCGTGCAGCAGCCCCTCGCCACCCCGGGGGCGGCCGCCGCCGCAGCGTTCGCTCAGTACCAGCCCCAGCAGCTCCAGGCCGACCGCATGCAGTAACGGAGCGGGACACCGGCTGCTACTGGGGTGGGGTAGCGGGAGGGGGGTTGGGGGGGTCGCGTTCACCCCAGGACACTGCAATGGGAGAAGGCTCGGGGGTGGTTGGGGTTGGGGGGTTCAAAGCCGGCAGTGCTTCTACCAAGAGAGCCTGAAGAGAGTCACGATTAAGGACGATAGTTACTTATTTACTTCGTTATTCGAATACTTGTAATTGTCATTAGTAATGTATTGTTTTTCTTTTGTCATTGTATCAAAAATATTTAATATTTATTCATCCAGACAAAGCTAGTATTGTTATTTAAGACATCATTTAGCCAACCATTACATATAAGTTAATAATTTAACGACTATTTAATGTGTAGTAAATTATAATTGTGATTTTGTACAACCTTCACAAGTGCACTCAAGTCTAATGGTATTTTTTCCCCTTAAATTTCTCAATTATCCAGGTGGTCAAACCATGATATGCAAAGTTAACGTTTCACAGTTTTTATTTTTTTGATCTGTATGCAATTATAAATGTCAGAAGATGTTTTGTAAAATGTCTTCTAAAAAACCTTACTGTTACTATACACCTAATGTTTTGTATGTGCCTACTAAAGAGTATGATCAGAGGTATGTCAGAATGCTGCTCTGTTTTACCATTGGATCAGTTCTGCTTGGTCCAGGAGACAACAGCCACTGCTAGGGATGAGGTTTGAGTTTGTAAAGCTTTCCCTTTATATTCTATTATAGCTGCTAATTTCTCTTGAAGAGTTTGTGGGAGCAACAGGGGTGTATTAATTTCACCAAATAAAAGGCTTCAGCTGTAAGACGTTTTGTCAAAGAGTGGCTGAATTTGACCAAGAGGAACATTTTGCAACCAAAATGTAGATTGTTCTGTTTGATGGAATGAATACAGCCCAGCTTTCACAAACAAGAGAAACAGGAACATGGCAGAATGTGTAGCTTTTAGATTGTTTTTGTTTTTCAATGTGCCTTAAAGTTATGGTATTTACAAAATATTTATGAAGACTTATGTATAGTTTTGCACCCATTTTGTATCCGCAATATAGAATGATACCTCGTGGGTGTTCATTTAATGTTATGTAGAATTTTCATACTCTTCAAATTATAATAAATATTTTCTGTAGCTACCATAATTTGGATTTAATAAGATGACATTATTACTATGACTTCCTATTCTTTACAACCTCTTTTCCCTATTTTGTAGAACTAAGGAGTTTTGACAATTAAGGAGACATAAGTTATACATTCTAATAATAATCTAGTTTGTCTTTGAATTTACATAGCTTATTTGATTAACTTTTTAGACTTGTGTTGGGAACTTTTTATACTGGAACTCTTTCATTCACAGAGATTTTTTAACACGCGCTGTACCTTTTTAATTTCACCACAAATAAAATATCAACTCTTTTTAAGATGCCCGTACAATATTCTGTTTCACTGGCCTTAATGTATTGTATGGTTCTACAAAATGCAATTATTCATTTACTTAGATCAAAATAAATACATTTGGCCTTGTTTGATTTGTATTGTAGTCATTAAGTCATTGCTCAATAAACAACAGTCAGAAAGCTACATGTGCTGAAACTCAACCAAGTCTTCTGTTTTGTCTTTTAACTTCAGTCAATACATTACCCCCTGTGTAGAAGCAACCTGCTCTGGTCTTACACAACTATAGGTGATGTCCTGGAGTAGCAGGATAAGCAAACTGTGACTTTCAACCCTAAATGTGTCCTTCATTGGTCTAATGGGTTTGGACACATGGTGAGGACAGGTGGGAAAATATGTTTACTTCCAAAGAATGTAGCAGCTGTTGGAGTCTGCTTTTAACCATCACCCAGGCTCTGACTAGGCTACTTGTGTCACCACAGAACAATGGCGAACTGTTGTTTTACCAGAATACCTTTCTGTTCCAAAATGTTTCTCCATGTCTACATATATATATATATATATATATATATAATGCAGGTGAAACAATGTTATTCTGAAGTCACCATTTTAATGTGTTTTTGCTGATTTGCTCTCCATAGGGTTTCACGTACATTACCATGGTGTTTCTAATACCGCTGGTTTACCGAGATATAAATGAAGAGAAAACAAAACTAACTTGGTTCATCCTTTACACTTACACTTACATCCTTTACACCAAGCAAGCATTCTGGATCCGATAGGTTATATTATCCGCCTCTGTTGTTACATTCTGAAATTAAGTGGACCCCCCTCCCCAGACACATGAACCTGCTCAGTCCTCAGAATAGTAAGTAGGTGAACTCTATCCCCTAGCTTGTGTCCCAATTGGACTCATATTTCCTATGTAGGTCCTATGCATCCTGCTCAAAAATTAGGGTACTACTTCATAGGAAATAAGGTGCTATTTTGGATGCAGGTGGATTTCTCAACACTTCTCAAAAGAGTCCTTGGTCTTCCATCTAAAAGCCTCAAGTTCTTTTGACAGCTTAAGGTCTCACCGCAACTGAGTATTTAATCAAAACATATCAGCTTTCCAATGTAAGAAAAAATAGCTACAATGTAAATAACCATATAATAAAGATAAAGCTTCTGATGTAATCTACATAGTTATACAGAATGTAATGTTTATTCAGAGGCCACTGACTGTGGGTGTTACAAGACTGTGTAGCCTACATGTTCCTCACAAAGATAGTAAAACTTAAAAATTAGTCCTCTGTAGGTTTTGAGCATGGAGTTATAATGTGGTTTGTTTTAAGTTTGGACATTGCTCCGTTTAAGTTAAGGCATACAGGTTTGGGTATAAAGGGTTAGGATAGGGTTAGGTTAGAGCTAGGGAAAACGAATTTCTGGTCCCTACAGAAAAAAAAAACAAACGTGTTCCGAAGCTGACATCTCGTGGACATTTGGCCTAAGTACACTTAAACGTTAAACAGTAACTGTTAAACACGTTTATTAGAGGCTGTAATAGACTGTGAAGGACATCTTCATTCTAATTAACAATGTCCTAAATTAAAATAGTACATCAGTAAATTGTGGGAATGAGGTCACACCCGAGTTCACTCAAGTTGATTGCGTTCTTGTGTCCAAAAATGAACGCTCCCAGAAAAACCTGTGTTGTGCTGGCCCTTTCGGAGTTTATAGACATTTACAGAACAAGTATGAGGTCCTAATCGAAAACATAATGGAAGAAAATAGTTTAATAAACTGCACCAAAATATAGTCACACCCTACTCTATTTTTCTGTCCTTCTGAGAACGGTGGTAGATTAGAATGTTGTAAGACGTTTTGTCTGATTGATACTATGATTTGTTTGCTATGTACTTATGTCCTGCTCCACAGCACAGAGAAACCACACACACAAACAGCAAACAGTAATACACACACACGTACACACATAAAAGCTGACACACACACACGCACAAACAGCACTGAGTACGCTGATACAAACGTTCTTATGTGAAGCTCTCTGTCACTATAACCTTCTTGTCAATGCGATTCTTTAGCACGCGCACTGTAAAACAAAGCTCACGCACCGTCACAACATGGGAGAGGAAGGCACCAGGCGCAGTCAAGAGCATTAGCGTGAACATGTCAGCGGCACGCAATTGAAACACACACAGAACAGGAATATAAATCAGTGCCTTATTTCAAATCTATATTTTAATGTTGCATATCTTAAGTTTCATGTCACAGTCACCTGACACACATAGTCACTAATCTATCCTTCATTCTAAGATCTGATTTGTGCTGCAAGAAGAGAGGAAGAAACTGTCTCATGGTCAAAACTGGCGACAGAAAGCCTGGGGTAGGATGTAAACAAATTATAACATGTATGTACCTGCTCGGTATCGGGAGAGCTCGAGTGGATCGTGAGACAGCTAACTGGAGCCGCAGTGTGTGACGCGAAAAGCTAGAGTTCCATGATATCGATATGCGTATATGTTTTATGTATTGCATATTATTTGCCTGTTAAACCATTCTACGGTTTGAATTAAACGCTTGAAGCTGAAACGAGGTCTCCCTGGTAGTATATGACGGACCCGAGAGTTTAGGCACGGAGCCTTAACTACATGCATCCTGACACTTTCAACTAATTAATTGGATGAATCGGCTGACAAGTTTATCAATTAATTGATTGCTTCCGTTGATTTTAAATTATGTGTGTACATTCTGCGTGTATCAGTAAATAAATATTTTCCTCATTTAACTGTCTCACCTTTTGCCCACAGTCGAAGTGTTAGGGGGAAAAAGACTCAGGTAAAATCCCAAACAATAATTTATTAAGAAACAGAAACAGTTTTTAAAAAAAGTATTGTAATACAATGATAAAACGATACCGCGAAGAATGTTAATTTAGCTTGTCTAACAACCTGGACATCTACCCTGTTGTGCAGACCGGAGTTGGGTTAGTGTCTCTTCATCTTCTTCTGCCTGTTGTAGAAACTGCATCATCCACCCTTTTGCGTTTTCGAGATGGCATTGCCCACAGATACATGCACACAGATTAAATCTTCTACTAAAAAGTAAACATATTGTTAACCATCACACCATGAAAAATATATAATAGAAATATAAACTTAGCCGTTGTTTGTGGGTCATTCCGGGAAATGGGTGCCTTTTGCGTCCCCAAAAAACAATTAGAAATAAAATAATTATAATAAACATTACATTTGTCATTTTAAAATATATGATTTCTGTCTTGTCCCACTTAAATAAAATCAAATTCCATTCAAATAAATACAATTTAAACCAATTAAATCACCTTTATGCAGAAGAGGATGAGGTATTTGGCCTGTTTAATTTGTAAATTTGGCCTGTTTAATTTGCCTGTTTAATCTGTTGCCTACAACAGAACATGTTGTAGGCAACATGTTCTGAATTTTACATGTGTTAACTTATAGCTTCCTTACTGTGTTTTTTTTAAAATATATTTTAACTTGATAAAATGTATATATACATTTATTGGCAGGCCCTCTTTGACTCAAGTTGCCCCCCTGAGGGTGAAAAGTCCGGATGGTTTGCCATTTTTTCAGGTCAGAGCAATGGCCCCTAAAAATTCCTGTGCACTGTTTATGGTGACATCATTCTACCATAAAGGATGACCTCCCGAGAGGTCAAAAGTTCAAGATAATGCATGGCGGATTTTGAAATCCCAATAAAGCCTTAGACCTTTAAGGGTTAACTTTTCAAAATTGAAAAGGCATCGATTTCACAGAATGACCCTTGCAACACCAGTTGATAAAAACACAATAGGGTATTTCAGGCATATTGACACCTTGACAGTTGTTTTTACAGAATTGCGAAAATAAGCAGTATAAACTACAACTTTTACTATAACTGTTTATACATGGTGCTGCCGTCTTGGATTACGAAATAGGAGTTAGTGGGGGGGAGGTTCCGACTTTCCGAGAAATTCTGATTTGAGGGCATTCCAGTTGAAACTTCCGACTTGGATCTTGGAAATTGGAACGCGCCATCAGCCGCCCAGTGCTGCTTCAACTTTTTGCTTACACGGACATTTCAAGCCCGGCTGTGTCGTAGGACTGTAGTGTCTTTCTGCGGCTTTTGTAAACCCTAGGCACACTTTATCCACTGAGTAGGTGAGTTTTTTATTTTAAAATGTTGAGGTTCCGAGGTAGCCAATTTAGGAAATTGGTCGAATTGTATTTCAAAACAACTCGTTATTTACAACATTTAAACAAAATGGCGTCTACGGAGTTCTATTATAGCTAGATCGGTAGTCTACATACATAATTTCATACTTTTGACGTATTGACTGGAGTCGTTTTGGGGATATTGTAAGATATTTTATCATTCCCAGTGTAAATTGTAGTTGTTACATTTTGCTATTACTTCTATACATTACTCAAAAACCACTTCCGCTTGTATTGACAGTGTCTCTGGGTTTTCTCACGCGAAAATGCATTTCCGTGAAATCAGATGGTTCTTTCGCGTCCTTTGTCAATCAAATGACAATTTTTTTTCATATAAATGAATGCTTTGTGAAGTACATTTTATTCATGAAACGACAGTAAGTAGAGTACTGTTTTTGAACGTGTATTATTTTCTCGGTGGACAAAGAAGGTGATTCCAAAGGGGTATGGCCGATTTTCATAACTGTGACTGTATGATACAAGACATAAGAAAGACACATGACAATACTCACTGAATGTAGGCTATTCAGCAAAGTAGCCCATGTAACAAGTAATTTGGTCAAGGTTGAAAGATTATTAAACTTCCTACAATTGTTTCTTTTCTACATTATTTTGCAATTCATTCATTTAGCAGAAGCTTTTATCCCTAGCGATAGTCGGTTATTAGTTCATTATAGCCAATCAATCAGGCAAGTTTATTTATTTTTAAAGCCCTTTTTACAACAGCAGTTGTCACAAAGTGCTTTTACAAAACACCCAGCCTGAACAATCAACAACAGTGTTGAAGCACAGTGATTAGGAAAAACTCCCTGCAGGGGCAGACATTTTGGAGAAGACCTGGAGAGGAATCATGTTTCCTCTTGGGTGAACATTTTAGAAGTAATAATTAATAGATGCATGTGGGCTGTGTACAGAGTCTAAATCTTAAGGTGCAAATAATAGTGGAACAGTGGATATTATGCCAAATTGATTCCAGATGAGGAGAGGTAGGAGCTAGAGTTTAGGATGTACTTTAACCTACTAGATCAGGGTTTTGTAAATCTTACCCTACGAGCCTGCTGGTTATATGTCGTGGAGCTCCGCCCCCTAGAGGCGTAGCTCTAGCGGTTACCCATGCCGCATAGCGGCCCAGCTTGAAAACAAAATGTACTAGCTCAACCAATCGGGGCAAACCTGCCCCTATATCTTGAGCGTCTGCCCTTCATACCCCGTCCCATTTTTCCAGTTCGTCATGGAGAAGGCGGCGCTGAGGCTGGGAATTCCTCTGCCCCCCCTTCCACCTCCTAAGGCCATCTCGTTCATGTCCCACGCTTCGTGGGCTGAACAGGTCAAGGAGTCGCCTGCGCCTGCGCCGAACGTGCCAGGGCTTTCGGATTATGCCGAAGGTTCCTGGACGGCTCCGGTGTTGGCAAAAGCGC
>JACXGK010008536.1:0-22177 GCA_016801125.1 Novumbra hubbsi | reverse complement strand
GACACCGTTCCAGTGCGTCCTGGGTTATCAACCTCCCCTAGGACCCTGGAACGCGGAGCCGTCTACGGTGCCGGCAGTGGAGGACTGGTTCCGGAGGGCAGACGCCACCTGGCGAGCGGCCCACGTGCATTTGGGCAGGGCGGCCCGGCGGCACAAGACGGCCGCTGACCGTCGCCGCTCTGACGCTCCGGTCTATGCCTTGGGCGACCGCGTCTGGTTGTCCACGCGGAACCTGCCTCTCCGGTTGCCCTGCCGGAAGCTGAGCCCGCGGTATGTGGGGCCGTTTAAAGTCCTGAGGAGAGTCAATGAGGTATCGTATCGGTTGCAGTTACCTACCACGTACTGCATCAATCCGACCTTTCATGTGTCTCTCCTCAGGCCGGTGGTGAATGGTCCCCTCCAGGAGCACGTGATCCGGGCGTCTCCTCCTCCGCCGCTGGACATCGACGGGTCCCCCGCCTATACTGTTCGGTCGGTGTTGGACTCCCGGCGTCGGGGGGGGGGGCCTGCAGTATCTCGTGGAGTGGGAGGGGTATGGCCCTGAGGAGCGGAGCTGGGTTCCTCGCTCGGACGTCCTCGACCCGTCCCTCTTGCGGGATTTCCATCTGCGCCGTCCGGGGCGCCCTGCTCCGCGCCCTCCGGGTCGACCCCGGGGTCGGCGGCCTCGCGCAGCTGGAGCTGCGCCTACGGGGGGGGGTTCTGTCACGTCACCGCCTAGTGGAGGCCACTCCCCTGTGCGCGTGGCACCCCGGCGTTCGACGTCGCCGGCCTTCTAGGCACCACCGTCCGTGTTTGTCTTGTTACCCATGTCCTGTGAACGCATCCCTCCCTGATTCCAAACAGCTGTGGCTCATTGCCTGCCTATTTAATCCCTCATGTGTCTTGTCTCTGCGTTCGTTATTGTCTTCCTATTATCGTGTGTAGGGCACAGAGGTGCTCTGTGGCAGAGTTTATCATTAACGCCACTTATTTCTACTTTGAACTACCGGTAGTGTCATATCCTACCGCGTACCATAGGTAATAAAACCTATTTGAGTTATTCGCCTACCTGCAGTTTGGTCTCCTTCATTCCACGTTACACAGTGGCTCTTAAAAGTATTCACCCCTTGGATTTTTCAACATTGTATTGAAATGAAAGAGTTTTGCCCTGATCAACACAAAATGTTCATAGATAAAGATAAAATAAACTAATTGTTTAACAATATTTACAAATAAAAAAACAGGAAATAATTGATTGTTAATTGATTAATACAGGGTGTTTTGAGGGTCACTGTGCAAAAGAACGACACAATCTGTACATTTCTACATGTTAATCCATGTTTCAAACAATATGATTGAACCTGGGGCCACTGCAGAATCACCAAGGAAGGAAATGGCCAGGAGATGGAAAGGCAGAGAGGTTTTAGACACCTTAAATGAAATCAAGGTGAGGAAGTGTGAGGAAGGTTGAATCACTGCTAACACTATTGATTTGTTGGGACTCCTACTTCCTCAATTGGCTGTTTCAGCCTGTTACTCTGATTGCCACCAGAATAATGTGTATGTATGTATGCGTGTGAGCTTGTGACTGTGTCGATGGTGGGAACAAGTAACTCAACTACCTCAATAGCTACACTTTGTACAAAATCTACTCTGGAAACCGCATCTACAGTGCCTACAGTATTGAAACCCCTTCACTTTCCCCCAACAATCTACGCAATACCCCATAATGGCAAGGCAAGCATATTTTCTGGGGTTTGGACAAAGTTATTGGAAATAAAAAACATATGAAAAACATTAACATATCTGTCAAAGGTTTTAGGAAAACCCTGTATTTCCAATTTCTAATGACTTATAAGCAGTTCAAGTCCAGTGAATAATCTTCTGGTTAGAGACAGTTTGCGCATTTCTTTGAAGGGAGTAGAGATTTTACATTTCTTAGCAACTTGTCGCAGGGAAGTGCCTTCATTTCTCAGAACAAGAATAGAATGATGAGTTTCATAGTCAAGCGCCAGGACTGTCTCCAAAAGTTGATTCAGCTGCGGGCACCAACAAGCAGGTGTGAGTGCATCCTCACACACAGTGAGGCAAAGACTTTTGGAAAATGGCCTGGTGTCAAGAAGGGCAGAAATTAAGTCACTTCTCTCCAGGATAAAATTTCAGGAAACTCCCCAGACCTTAATCCCATTAAGAACGTGTGGTCAATCCTCAAGAGGCGGGTGGACAAAGAAAAACCAAAGAATTCAGACAAACTCCAAGAACTGATTATGCAAGAATGTGTTGCCATCAGTCAGGATGTGGCACAGAATTTAATTGACAGCATGCCACAGCGAATTGCAGAGGTCTTGAAGAAGAATGGTCAGTACTGCAATTACTGACTTTTTGCATGTACTTAATGTAATCGTCAATAATTGCCTTTGACACTTATGACATGCTTGTAATTATACTTCAGTATACCATAGTAAAAAGATCTAAAAACACTGAAGCAGCAACCTTTGTGTTAACCAATATTTGTGTCATTCTCAATACTTTTTCCATGGCTGTACTAAACGTAAGCATAGACACAACTTGGAAAATATGTTTCATGAGCGGAAGTAAAATATCCCAGTTTCCTATATGCACAAAAAAGTTTTTTTCCCACCTAAACAAATATTTTTTTATAGAAGGAAATGTATATAGAGCCTGTATAATGAGCTCCCTCCATCAAGGTACATACCCCAAAATAACTGTTTCAGTAATGATGTCTTCCCCCAGTCTTCTCCCTCATGCATAGAAAAGGCTAATGACACGGTGCATTTTTTTCCTGCCAAACAGGAGTTAATAGTTGACCAACAATTAAACTATTATTAGTGCTGTACAAGAGCATCAATATTCAACTGTGCGTTTTACAAACCGACTCCACAATTCAACCTTCCCACTTTTTGGTCACATTTTTTACAGATTGATTAAAACAGACATTAATCAATTTAACATGTACAGAGTAAAATAAAAAATTAGAGATAAAAGTTTAAAGGAAAATTATGCAGGATTTAAAAAAAGTAATGAAAATTGAAAAGTCTGGTATAAGGTTTCCATGTTGCTTTTAAAGTATTTATTAAAGCTATAGGGCACATTTAATGGTCAAGCCCTAGGTTTGGGGCATGTCGAAGATCTTCTGGTAGCTTGCTCCAGTTGTGTGCCGCGCTGCTACTAAATGCCGCTTTGCCATGTTTTGTTTGGACTCTGGTCTCTACTAGCTGGCCTGAATTCATAGATCTTAGAGGCCTGCTTGGTTGATATTCTTCAAACATATCAGATAAGTATTCAGGCCCTAAACCATTCAGTTATTTGTAGACTAAAAGCATCACCTTAAAATCTATTCTATAACTGACTGGAAGCCAATGCAAAGATTTAAGAATGGGAGTAATGTGTTCTGTTCTCTTGGTATGGTTAGCATTCTTGCTGCAGCATTTTGAATGAGATGCAGCTTTTTTGTAGTCTTTTTGGGAAGTCCAGTTAAAAGCCCATTACAGTTGTCAACTCTACTAGAGATAAAAGCATGGATAAGCTTTTCTTGGTCTTTGCGGGACAGCATGCCCTTGATTCTAGCTATATTTTTAAGTTGATAGAATGCTGTTTTGGTGACCGTTTTGATTTGACTGGAGAACATAAGATCAGAGTCTATTAGAACACCAAGATTACGCACTGGTCTCTGGTCTCTGGTCTTTAGGGCCCGAGAATCAAGCTGTTTAGTAATACTTGTTCTGTTGTTTGTGTTTCCAAATACAATAATCTCAGTTTTATCTTGGTTTAATTGTAGACAATTTTGGTTCATCCAATGACAATGCTTCTGTTGAGATATTGTCCGATGGTTCAAGAGCCATATATATTTAAGTATCATCTGCGTAGCTATGGTAGTTGATGTTGTTCTGTAGAATTTGGCCCAGAGGTAGCATATAGAGAGAACCGAAGCGGTCCGAGAACTGAACCCTGGGGAATTCCGCATGTCATAGCCACCCTATCAGAATCGTGATTGCCAATAGTGACAAAGTAACTTCGACCATCCAAATACATTACCAAAATGTATGACTATAGAATCGTACCAACAACTTCCTACAGCTGCAAGGCTAACAACAACACCAGGGTCTCCTGTACAACAGTGGAATACCTGGTTCGGCACAGACTGAACAGCCGAAGTAGCACCAAGGACGTTGAACTGCTTCCCCATTTCCCCATCCTCCTGTAGCAACAATGCCACACCATCAATCGAACTGGCATCCACTTCTAATTTGAAAGGCTTGGAGAAGTCCAGTCCAGGGGAACTGGGGAACTGCAGTGTCAAAGCAAGCTAACATTCTTTCATCCAGAGGAAAGACACAACATGGCTTTACAGGTGAGCAGGGCGGTAAATGGCGCATTATTTGGGTAATAATCAATCATCCCCTAAAACGTAGCTCCTGTCTGGTTGTTGGTGCGGGAAAATTTATGGTTATTGCCACTACATTCCGCTCCACATTTCTCTGCCCTACCTGATTGCCCAGGTACGTGACCAAACTTGCACTTGAATAGGTTCAAGGTCAAGGTTAGCCAAAAAAACACTTCTTAATCAACTCACATGATTGTTCCACGAAGATGAGTGGGCGACCAAATCATCGAGGTATTCACAGCATTCCAGAATGCCAGTCAATCAATATTGACAAGCCTGTAATGTGGCTGGAGTGGTGCGCATACCAAAGGGCATTACATTATATACTGGGGTGACAAATACCTGTCATTTCATGAGGCGTTAATGGAACCTACCAATACCCTTTCAACAGGCCCAACTTGGTCACATCAGAGGCAGCAACAATGGAATGAACACACTCCTCCACACATGGCAATGGGAAAGAGTCTGGCACGGTTACAGCATTTACCTTCCTAAAGTCAGTGCAGAAACAATACATACCATCAGGTTTAGCAATTATTAGAAGGGAAACTTCAGGGATTTGAACTATACACAGTTAAGTTGCTTCTCCTCTTATAATTTAGTTCTGCTTTCATTAATTCATGTTTCGTAGTGTTGACACGATATGCGTATTGCATAATGGGCTTGGCACCATCAACATTTATGTCATGCTGCAGTACGGTAATTTAACTGGGTTGGTCACCGAACCGACAGGGAAAGCCACGTATCAAAGTCACAACGTCTTTTGCTAGTTGGTTATTCAGACGTTCTAGAGACGGGGGTGTCTGGAGCATCTCCGTGTAGGACAGCCATGCACACCGCTGTAAAAAGTAGCGCAACACTAACCCATTGTCCACATCCACTGAGGCCATCGCAGGGTTGAACGATCACCACCAGTGCCACAGAATAAATATTGGGACCTGCTATTTCCTTCGGGGTGTGATGATGGGCATCTCTGTTAAGGTACAGTTTCAGCATGTTAACCTGACACATCCGTGATGGGAGTTTTCTATCAGGCGTCCTGACCACTTCGTATGTCTCACTCCTTTATTCTACATGGACCAAAAAAATGGAGTGACACCAGGATGAACCAGGAATGGGTAATAAAACCAGAACATGCTCATCTGGTTGTAACAAACAACTAAATGCTTTGCGGTCACATTGTTTCTTCATTCTGCTCTGAGAAGACAGTGCAGCCTGAGGTCTTTCAGTACCTGGCGGCCCACTGACAGTGTGACCAAAAGCGACCCCGGGCTGAGTCCAATTGGCTCCTGTATGGAGTAGAAGTAAATAAGTAGAATTTAGGAGGTAAGAAACGAGTAGCACAGAAGACCGAGTATAACAGCAGGTAACCGGACATGCACTCTTACGTAGGCTAACAACATGAGCACTAGAGTGGCACTGGACTCTTGAGCAAACACCAAATTACTGCACATCAAATCACCTGCAAAGACTAAATATGATTTCATACTGAAAGAACCAATCTAACTAGTGACATGTTGTAACTCTACCTTGCAGATAAGCAAGTATGGAAACAGAGAGAAGCAGGCCAGTGGAGCACTTAGAACAGCAATGAGCGCATTAACATCGGCCTGTACTGCCAGGAATTAATTTATTTCACAGCCCCCCCTCCATCAGTAGGGATGATGTTCTCTGGGATGATGTGCGGTATTAGGGTTGAGCTAACATAGGGCTTACAAAAAGCTCAATATTGGTCTCATCAGAATATAGAATAGTTTTTCAACTGGTCTCAGAGACTCCCGCAACTATAACTTAGATTTTTGTTGGGAGTTTCTTGGGGGCCAATCCGCCATGAATGCCACATGGACACATGGGCTAGCTATTGCATTATATATTATATGCATTGCACAGTGTTTCCTATGTATGGAAGGCTGTTACTCCTTTAGCTCTCCCTGACAACCGCCCTTTTTGCCAGGGAAATCTGTTTTTGAATATGCTCTGATCTACATAGATTCACAGTTGTCCCATCTCTCACACAGATGTCCTATGTATATTTCTTAATAAGGGACGTTTCTGTGCCTTCAGGGATATTCAGTGTCTTGGAAATGTTGAGCCATTGAAAGTTCTTTAGTTTTCATCATCTAATTTTGTGAGGAATTGTACTAATCAATTGTGGGATCTCACAGTCAGGTTTTAGCCTCAAATCCTGTGAAACACGTTAACTAATTATGTGACGCCTCCTTTAGGATTTCACGTTTTCACACAATACAATGTCGAAAGGTCCAAGGTGGTAAATATTTTTTTGTGGCAATGTATGAGTTTGTCTTCCCTAAGTCCCCCAAAATATAACTTAAAAATAACATATAGCTTCAAAATAAGTGTGCATGGAAAAGGCAGAGTGTTAGCTTCAAAATAAGTGTGCATGGAAAAGGCAGTGTTGACACTTCTTATCTTTCAACAAATATAAAATATTACATTTTTAGCCAGAGCATTTTAAACACAGGGGTTTTAATAACATACAAGAAATTGAATTATGTAAATCAGCATGTGGAGACATTGCACACTACTCTGCTGTGCTGATTACTTTAATAAGGTTTTTAACTTATTACTAGTTTTTTTTTCTTTCCAATTTCCTCCCGTGATGCAAAACAAAGAGAAAAACATCAGCACTCGCTCAGATATGAAGATGCGACCATGGCAAATGAAAAATAATTACTTAAATGCAAATATGATTTCCTTGTTTCCATATCAAACCAAGCTTCTGTGTTTACATGCCAGAATTATGATGTGTCATTAATTTTCACAGGAATGTAATGCAGAATATGTACAAGTCTTCAAAGGAATGGGGAGATTGGATAGAAGAAGGAAATATCTTGCAAGAACACACTTGGGTTCCTTCCAGCATTAAACTTGCAAATTGTGTTATGCGTGGACTGTTGTGAAATTCCATGACATGCCTAAAATGGGAGTGAGTTAGAAAACTCATGGTACGATTTGACCCGGAAACATTTCATCTGAGTAGAGACTGCACTGACAAGATAGTTAATTATCAATAACATCCTCATATTCTGGATTAGTTTGGGACACCATTATCGACTCCTTTATTCAACTGTCCAATAAAATATTAATCATATCTGAAATATGTCTGTCCCTGATGTGTGTAGATACCATGCCGTGAAATTACAGTAAGACTTTTCTAATAAGAAATTAGAACACTGTAAATTACACTGTAAAATATCCATTCATGTTTTAATTTTATTATTAATAAGTGATCAAATGTAGATTCTTAGACTAGATTTCGTTTGACTATGGGTAGAATGCTAAAGAAGCAGTATTAAGAAATGTAAACCGTCTTTTAAAATGTTAGTTCTTCTAGAACTTAGTTTAGAACTTCTATTACTAAAAAATATTATGCCAACTGTAGATTCAAATTATTTGTTTTCAGATGCCCTCCTCATGCTGAGACCTGTGGTCAAACATGAATTCCTGACTATTTTAGTAAATACCTACTTAATATTACTTTAATTAAGATATTATATCTGCCAGACAGCATGCAACATCATCACTGTGGCCCGGGGAAGTTAGTTGTGACATTGTCAAATGTTTTGCCTTGGCTGATCAAAGAATCGAAGAAACTCCCCAAATACAAGAGTACCAAGCTTGTTGTATCATAACCAACAAGACTCAAGGTTGCAATTGCTGCAAAAGGTGCCTGAATGGTCTTGTTTGGGGAAATATAGAGCCAAAGCTTTACATCTAGAATTTCAGTCTAGATGTAAAGCATTACTCACTCATCACTTTTGCATGCTGAACATTGCTTTCGCAAAAAAAAACATATTCACAGCTAGGTAACATTTGGGATAAGGTTAAGAGTAAACCGTTGCTGTAAAAAGCAAAACTACTGCAGCAACAATGATTCCAGTAAAATGTTGTTTTAAAGCTTATAGCCTGACCTGGAAACATTCAGATGTGACAAGCATGACGTTTGATGGATTTGCCATAGAACTGCTCATGTCTTGTAATGTGTGGCATTAAGGTTTTAAAAATGTGAAGCCGTGGTGTTTCAAGGCTTAAACTGTACTTAATTGCAGTAGTTCAGTGATGTCATCCACCCACTCTTCCCTGGCGCATGTTTCATCCCTAATTCCTCCCAACTACACCAAACTGGATGTGAAATGCTGGTCATGGACCGTCAACATTCTGCTCAGGGAAAATTGTCTTTTTTTAACGTTCTGGTTTAACGTTCAGGCCCAGGTCTGCTTGGTTGCCATGGTGTTTGGACAGAGGTTGAAATTAAAATGAATGAGTCGGGGATGTTAAGATGGGCAGTGGGTTGCTGAGTGGTGCTTTGGAGAAAGAATTAATCTCACCAACAAGATTCGTCCTCACTCCCTTCCTTGCTCCCTAAATGTACACGCACAGAAGCGTGCAAATAGATATATACACGCACACAGAGCATATGAATGGTTAGAACTGCGTGAAGAGGCCTTCTATATCAATCTCAATGTCAGGGCCACTATTAAAACCTGACCGAGTCTGAAAAGACGTTAATTACAGTTCTAATCTAGGACTTAAGTCCTTTCTTTATACTCATACAATTTGGTTGATCATACATGAATGAGGTAATTCTAAATGAAAACAGCACCAACATCCCAAAAGAAATAAGACAGTGAAATAAAGTTTGTGCCAAATTAGTTTGTGTGCGTCTTTCGTTTTATGAATGCGTATTGCGCGCCATTACTCTCAGTCCAACAGTAATTGCTAATGAAACGATTAAACACGGGAGTAACGGGCTAAGTCAGCTCAAGTATCATGTGGAGATGATGTATGGCAGTTGCACACACAAGGCCGCCCGTCTGTCAGCGCGAGCAGATTAATGGACGAACACAGGAACACCGCTAACATAACACTCGCGCCGGGATGACAACAGGGCAAAGTTACACAGCAGACATCCTGTACACTGGCTAAACTACTCCACTGCCTCATCCTCCGCGTCGGGATGACAACAGGGCAAGGTTACACAGCAGACATCCTGTACACTGGCTAAACTACTCCACTGCCTCATCCTCCGCGTCGGGATGACAACAGGGCAAAGTTACACAGCAGACATCCTGTACACTGGCTAAACTACTCCACTGCCTCATCCTCCGCGCCGGGATTACAACAGGGCAAAGTTACACAGCAGACATCCTGTACACTGGCTAAACTATTACACTGCCTCATCCTCCGCGCCGTCTCCCACTTCTCCATCCTCTCCTCTCCGTTCGCTCATCCTCTTTCCCCCTTCTTTCTTAAATGTTATGAGGGTGTGGGTGGAATGGGCACAGTATCAACGTTAATCCCTTTCCTCCGTGGACCCCCCTCTCCTTGTCATCCTCTTGTTCTTCTGTGGTAATTAGCTGACTGCACTTCTAAACTTTTATAGCGATTTTATTTCATGTTTTATAGCCCCTTTGTTCTATGCAGTATTAGAGCAGAGCGGGGAAACATAAAAAAGGCAACTTTTTTTATAGCAGATTCAGGCAGAAATATTAAAGCCAAGTTAAAGGCATTTAGAAACGAGCAGGGGGGGAATTAAAATGCTTATATAAGGAAACACAGCAGAGGTTTACCCGGCACCATATACAATAGTGGACGACGCGTTACAAATGTGCAGCAGTCGCTTGACCGTTGGTTGGACAGGCAGAATTTGGATTCATTCTCCTACAATATTCACAGGGCAATCACGCCAACTGTTTTATTCATAACACCCATCATGTCTCATCACAGTCAGTTAGAGCTCAGTGTTTTCCCTTTAATCCCTTGCCTGTTGAGACATGGTTGCAGCAAAGGGATGGTGAGTGTGTGTGCTTACAGTGTCTGTGAAGGCAGGGGAGTGTGTGTGCATACAGTGTCTGTGAAGGCAGGAGAGTGTGTGTGCGCGTACAATGTCTGTAAAGGCAGGGGAGTGTGTGTGCGTACAGTGTCTGTGAAGGCAGGGGAGTGTGTGTGCGTACAGTGTCTCTAAAGGCAGGGGAGTGTGTGTGCGTACAGTGTCTGTGAAGGCAGGGGAGTGCGTGTGCATGTGTCCCGTGCGCTTACAAGTGCAGCTGGCGCCAAGTGAATGTGTGTGGCGATGCTTGGGATTAAATGTTAAAATATGAAATATTTAGTGGTACGAAACTAGCCCTTAGCTTCAGCTTTTCAAACCAGAACGCAAGGAGACCCAGATCATATCACAGGGACAGGAGAGACAAAGAGGAACCAGTACAGATGAGAGGATCGGAGAGATGTGACGGCAGGGACCAGGGAAGAAAGGCGATTAGGCAATGGAGAGTACATGAGGAAGGAGAAAAATGTATCCCTGACTCTAACAAGTGCTAACCGAAGGCAATCCACATTCAGAGAGTTAGGAAACGAAGGTGTACATGTGTGAGAAGGAGGCCGCAAGAACATAGAAGGGTGCAAGTGAAACTTTAAGGTGGTTGTTTCTCCCCGTGTTGGATCCCCAGACCTGGGACCCTAGGACAAGTGCTTCTGCGAGTTTCACATTAAATGAAAAGGCTACATGTAAACTCAACGTCAATCTCTCATTTTTAGCCGATTTGTCTTTCATCACAACGTTCTCTATGCTCCAGCTTTCTCCTTCCCCTGGTGTTGATCTCCGGGAGGATCGGCGCAAGCCTGTGCTGTTTTAATAATCAAGTGTAAGGCTAGTATTTTGGGCAGAGAAGAAACCCCTCAATGTGTTAAAACCATATCCCGTGCAGGGACGTAGCCAGGGAGGATTTCTTTAGAATGAAATTTGAGACCAACTAAAGTTCACTGTGAGAAAAGGGGGAAAATATTAACATTACCATTCTGTGGCCAAATTGAATAGACTAACTTGGTTTTATCCATGCATTTTGCTTCTTTTTCCAGGAGTGTGTTGTGTTTTCACATCAATGCAGATCAAGGAGAGCAATCCTCTGAGCAGCCCGAGCCATAGAATTTATGGTTTATTTAGGCTTGTTTGAACTTGTGAAACTTTAGCAAGTCGCGACTGTGGTGTAATGACAGATGTGTTTTGGGAAGTTGGTGAAAGTGTCATGTTGTCTGGCGTCTCAACACAGTGGGACATCGTAATCTTACACCAATGAGCCCAATGGCTTCTTTAGAGGAACGGAAGTTCAAAAAAGCCCTATGGACTCAGACAAGACCAACAAAGACGGACAAACCAACAAAGTGGTATTTGTTGTATTATTTGCCCGGTTGTGTAGTCTTTTAATGTTAACGCTCCAATCTTTTATAATGCTGTAGATGTTTTGTATCGTTTGTTAGAGGTAGATGTACGCTGGAGGAGGAGGAATTCTGGAAGACCAAATATTTAGCTATGGATGCCTGTTTTGTTGTTTGACTTGTTGTAACCAAGGTGAGGTGATCCTGTTGTTGACGCAAAAGTGGAGATCTGTCCGTTTGGGATTAACAGTAAAGTTGTAAGTATATGGTTAAGTGTGTCCAAACTTTTGACTGGTACTCTTGGTAACTATAGTATTCCTTGATTATCTTTAAGGTGAAGCAATTGGACTTGCCATAACTGAACCCTATGATACATCTACAAGAGGCCAGACATGATTATGATTGACTACAGCCGGTGACTTCTCCGAGCCCATTGAAATAGTGTTTAATGTATCAAACATCAACTATCAGACTCAACCACAAATGCAATGATGGGCAAGACTAAGGAGCTCAGCTTGGATCTGAAGAAGCGGATCATCGACTTGAACAAGTCCTGAAAGTTTCAAAGCAGCTACAGGTCCCATTATCCACTGTGCAAACAATTGTTTGTAAGTATAAAGTGCATGGCACATTTGTGTCACTGTTTTTTGTGACAAAGAAGTACAGTGGTAGAACAAGTATTTGATACACTGCCGATTTTGCAGGTAAAGCATGTAGAGGTCTACAATTCTATCCCTGATGTCCTGTCACAGCTCTCTGGTTATAGCCATTGTGGAGAGGTTGGAGTCTGCTTGATTCAGTGTGTGGACAGGTGTCTTTTCTCCAGGTAACGAGTTCAAACAGGTGCAGTTAATACAGGTAATGAGTGGAGAACAGGAGGGCTTCCTAAAGACAACTAACAGGTCTGTGAGAGACGAAATTCTTACTGGTTGGTAGGTGATCAAATGCAATAAAATGCAAATGTATTACTTAAAAATCATACAATGTGATTTTCTGGATTTTTGTTTTAGATTCCGTCTGTCAGAGTAGAAGTGTACCTATAGACTTCTACATGCTACATGCTTTGTAAGTAGGAAAACCTGCCAAATCAACAGTGTATCAAATACTTGTTCTCCCCACTGTATGTGCTCTAATGATTCCATCACAGAAAAATAAGAGTTGTAGTAATTATTGGAAACTCATGCTGCCATGACATACATGTTCTTTACAAGTGTATGTACACTTTTGACCACAACTGTTACTGTGTTTATTTGGCAGTATGTTCGAATAAGTTTGATGCTTTGAGCATAACTCATTCATCCAAAGCAGGCCCCATTCAGTAATTAGTAGATTAGTTAAATTCAGGTATTCTGTTTCAGTAGAACAGTTACCTAACTGCTTGTTTTAGAGAAACATGTTTGTTTGGGCTTGAAGTCTTCAATGTTTCCTGTTGAGATTAAGTGAGATCTGGTTATTAAATGTAAAACATATAATACATAATTTTAGTAATGACATTATTCAGTGGTAAATAATTACAACATTTGTTTTGAATGTATTTTGTTTAGAAACAGATGTATGATACAAATTTACTATATTTCAAGATTCTCAAACTGTTGTATATTGTTTTTTGTGTAGTGCATGTCCATGTATAAAAACGGTGAGGTCACACAATTATTCTCTTAAATATATTTTGCCATTCACGATATGACAAAGTGGTTACACAGAGTTGTGTGAAGCCTATTAATGTACAGAGTGGAAAAACATTTTGAAGAGACAAACATTGGAAAATCAGAGTGTATAATTGAGCCTGGGTGAAAACATTAGTCAAGCGACAAAGTCAGGAATGTTCCCACAAGACCACAGGATCAGATAGTGCTTTTAATTATTCAGAATTCTCTCCAAATGCAACCTTTACCCTAGCCAATGCATTTTTATGGAGATACAATTTTGGCAAAAGAATGATTACGAATGGAACTAAAGTGTACTTTTCCCAAAGTCCAGCTGCCTTTAGCACTTTATTTGAGTGCCCTTCATAATAATGTGTTAGTAACATAGTTACTAAGGGCAAATATGAGTTAATTCAAGTTGAACATTCGTTAGTCATTGCTTGTCCAACAGGAACAGATTCCTGAAAAATCTAACAACATCTCTGCTGATTGGTTATAGGCAAGGAAAATAATGAGGTAATGGGAATAAAATGCAAAACCCAACAAATTATGGGAACATGAATCACAGTTTAACACTAAGTTAATTAAACTTTTGGGATATCAAGCTGTCCTGTTAGGAAACAAAAGTGATTGTAAATAACCTGTTTTGTGCAAATGAATGTGAAAACAAATGTTCTGGAGAGGCAACTGCAAGAGAACAGCCTAAAAAGGGAATGGTTTTGCAGGTACTGGCCACAGACCATTGCTCTCTCCTTATCTTTCCAGATTGATTCGTCTTCAGTGTTTGCATTTGGCTAGTGTTCAAGACACTACTGGTAGCATGAGGCGTTACCTGCAACACATTCAGGTTGCACAGGTTGTCCTGCTCCTCTAGAGTGGCACATTCATACGTGCCGCCACAAGAAGGTTTGATGTGTCTCCAAGCACAGTCTCAAGAGCATGGAGGAGATACCAGGAGAAGGGTGGTTTCACAAGGAGATCTTGACAGGGCCGTAGAAGGTCATCAACCCAGCAGCAGATACTGGATTTCATGTTTCAGACCAAACTGTCATTAACGTACACCATGTCGGTGGCATAAGGGACTGACGCCCTCTTATGGGACCTGTGCTCATAGTCCAGGACTGTGCAGGTCTGCCAATCTTCAGACCTATGGTCAGATCTTGGGCCCTGGGTTCCTCCTGGTGCAGGACAATGCCCAGCCTCATGTGGCCAGAGTGTGTAGGCAGTTCCTGGATGGCAAAGGCATTGATGCCATTGACTGTCCATCACAATTGAGAACCACTGAAATGTTTTGTATCAGTGTATCCAAATCTGCCAAGTAGCACCACAAACTGTCTAGGAGCTTACTGATGCCCTGATCCAGGTCTGGGAGGAGATACCCCCAGACACCATACGCCGTCTCATCAGGAGCATGCCCAGACATTGTTGGGAGTGCATTCAGGTATGTGGGGGCCACACACACTTCTGAATCACAATATGATTTGGAACCACCTGAGATTTGTTTTACTTAAATTTTCAGTGTGTGTTTGAATACAGCCCTCGATCGTTTGGTGATTTTGGTTTCAATTGACGTCATTGTTCTCAACAAATCACACAATGTACTGTAAAGATTTTTATGCTAAAAATATTTCGGTCATCAAGAACCAATGTGGAATTGAAGTGTTCCATTAATTTTTCTGTTGCAGTGCATTTAATGCCTATAACCAAATAATGAGATATGTATTATTTACCTAGCTCAATGTTAAGATACATCACATTTTTATAGCTCAAAATTATAATGTGCTTGTGTCTGTTAAACCTGATTAGACCTGTAAAACATTTAATGTGCCAACTTTGCAGCTTTACCAGCTTTCCAACAAACACACACCGCCTGTCTCTATCCAGGTTTTTGCTGGTACCTTGTATTTCATTGGTTAAATAGGTCACTATTTGCTTACATATTCCTGGTATATGTCTCAGTTGGGCACCCATTGAAAGAAAGTTTGATCATCTTAGCAAACATAATAGTACAGTGCAATAAATTTTTTTACTTTTAGTTGAATATGTCCGCCTGGGGCACCCAGCTGTGCTCCTCCGGGTCATAACCCGCCCAATCCACGAGGTACTGCAGAACCCCTCCCCGACGCCTGGAATCCAGCACCACGCGGACTGCATAGGCCGGTGCTCCATCAACGTACAACGGGGGAGGTGGGGTCTGCCGCGAGAGACCCAGTCACCACCGGCATGAGATAAGAAACATGAAATGTTGGATGGATGCGATAAGAGGATGGTAATTGCAACCAATAGGATACCTCATTGACTCTCCCCAGGACTTTGAATGGCCCAACATACCGCGGGCTAAGCATCCGGCAGGACAACCGGAGGGGCATGTTCCGCGTGGACAACCAGACGCGGTCTCACGAGGCATACACCGGGGCAGCAGAGTGACGCCGGTTGGATGCGGTCTTGAGGCGCCGGGCTGCTCTGCCAAAGTGCACGTGGGTCGCTCGCCAGGTGGCGTCCGCCCTCCGGAACCAGTCCTCCACCGCTTGCACATCCGACGGCTCAGCGTTCCAGGGGCCCAGTGACGGCTGGTAGCCGAGCACGCACTGGAAAGGGGCGTGCTCACCTCCTGATTAACCCTTTCCACCTGGCCATTGGACTCCGGGTAGAACCCGGAGGTAAGGCTGACCGAGGTCTCCAGCTTCCCCATGAAAGCCTTCCAGACCCTGGAAGTGAATTGGGGACCCCAATCAGACACAATATCCTCCGGAGGGCCGGAAGACGTGAGAGAATAAGGCTTCCGCGGTCTGTAGGGACGTTGGGATGCCAGGCAAGGAGAGCAAACGACAGGCCTTCGAGAAACTATCCACAACAACTAGGATGGTGGTGAAACCCTGGGAAGGAGGCAAATCTGTTAGGAAATCCACACTAAGGTGAGACCATGGTCGTCGTGGAATAGGCGCACACCGAGCAAGAGGAGACGAACACCCTAACGTCTCGAGCCAAAGTGGGCCACCAGTATTTATCCTTCACTGCCGCAATGGCCCGACCCACGCCCAGATGACCTGAGAAGGGAGAGGTATGGGCCCAACAAAGGAGCCTGTCCCTCACCACGTCCGGAACATATACACAACCGACCGGACAATGTGGCGGGGCAGGCTCTGCCTAGAGTGCTTCACGAATATCCGTATCCACCTCCCACACCACCATAATGCAAGCACCAGGGAGGATGGGGGAGGTGTCTACGGGCCTCTTCACAGAGTCATAGACACGGGAAAGAGCGCCAGCCTTAATGTTCTTAGACAAATGCTCATACGACAAAATTAATTTAAGCCTGTTAAAAACAGGGCCCATCTGGCTTTATGAGAGCTCAGCCTCCTCGCCGATCGGATGCACTCCAGGTTCTGGTGGTCTGTCAAAACGAGAAAGGGGTGTTTGGCCCCCTTGAGCCAGTGCCTCTAGGCTGACAAGGCTTTGACCACCAAAGCCAACTTGCGATTCCCCACATCATAGTTCTGCTATGCCGCACTGAGCTTCTTGGAGAGGAAGGCACAGGGCTTGGGTGGCAACCCAGAGCGATGTGAGAGGTCCGCTCCCACACCGACCTCAGAGGCGTCCACCTCTACGACGAACGGCAGTTCTGAGTCATGGTGCGCCAAAACCGCAGCAGAAGAGAACAAGGCCTTCAGGGATCTGAATGCCTGTGCTGCCTCTGGCATCCACAGCAACCAGGTTGGCGCACCATTCAACAGTGAGGTAATCGGAGCCGCCACTTTGCCAAAATCTCAAATAAACCTACGGTAATAGTTGGCAAAACCCAGAAATCTTTGAACCCCTTTAATGGAGGATGGTGTAGGCCAATTACAACCATCCTCAGCGTGCGAGGTCTCCATTGCCACTCCCTCAGAGGAAATGTGATATCCTAAAAAGGAAGTGGAAGACTGAAAAAATGTGCATCTTTCAAATTTAACAAACAAGTCATGTTCCAGTAGGCGTTTCAACACTCTGAGGACGAATAGGTGTACCTCACCGTGACATTGTTCAGCGCCCGGTAATCAATGCAGGGACAACACAAACCGCCATCCTTCTTTTTCACGAAAAAAAACTGGAGGAGGCAGGGGAAGTGGAAGGTCAAATAAACCCCTGCTCCAGCGCTTCAGAGACATCTCTGTCCGGGACAGAGGATATACTCGACCCTTAAGAATTGCACAACCAGGACGTAGCTCTATCGCGCAATCCCCAGGTCTATGGGGCGGCAATTTACTGGCGCCTTCAAAAGGACGCATGCAAGGTTCTGATACACTGAGGGAACGGCTTTCCACCGTGTTAGTAATAATAGACTCCCCAAAACACCTCCTCTGACACCCCTGGGACCATCCCGTGAGAACCCTCCGGGACCATTAAAACGAAGGATCATGCAGTGCTAACCAAGGGAGGCCCAGAATGATGGTTAAACTAGGAGCCTCCACTACATATAGTGATATGACTTTTTGGTTTGGTGACAAGGCTTTGGTGAAAAGGCTCACCGTTCCTTCCCCCAGAGGCCGTTGATGGGGAGCGAGACGGGTATCAGGGGTATATTAAACGGGGCAACTATCCCACTATCTATGTAATTACCCGGTGCTCTGGAATCAACAAGTGCGAGGCACTGGGTTAGCGTCGGAATTTGTGAGAATTAAACCGGGATTGGCAAAAAGTCCCCTCTCCTGTTTGGGGAAAGGGATGCCCCGTTTACACTGACCTCGCCTGGATGCCCCGTTTACACTGAACCACCTGGAATTTTCAGATGAACAGAGCGTAATTGTCCAGTTCGGGTCCCGAGCTGCTCCGCACGGCGTTTGTCCAAGTCAGTGCCTGGCACGCAACCAGCGATGACACTTTCTCTCGCTTCGAGGGGGGCTGGGCGCGTGTGTTGAAGGCAAGGTCTAGTGGTAGTAGAAACCCCTGGCAGTCAGCCGCGCGGCCGGAGTACTCCTATGGTAGGTGCAGAGGTGGTCCGCTGGAAACGGAGGGTGGTGGGGTCGACACCGACGGAGAAGCAAGCAGCAGCCGCTGCAAAATCTTGGACGCCGCGTCTCGTAGCTGACCGAGCATCTGGTCGTGGTCCGATAGACGCTTGTCCAATGTAGCCTGAAGTCCTCCTGCTAGGTCAATTTTCTAGGTTGCGTTATTCTGTGATGTAATACTGAAATATGACCAAGGCGCAGGGAAACATTCAAAAGCCTTTTATTTAGGCACCAACGATTAGAAGTTTTTAGTAATCCTAGTAGTTGTGCAACAAGCACAGAGAAATGATAACCAGCCACTCGGGCCTGGGACACAAGGGAATGATACGAACACCTAACAGCTGACAATAACGCACACTGAGACTAGAAACACAGGGTGTTAAATACTAAGGTAATTAGCAACAGGTGTGGAGGATTATGGAAGGGTGCGTTCACAGAACATTGGGAAAACAGGACAAAACACAGACGATGGTGACTAGAAGAGCGGCGACGTCGACTGCCAGGGTGCCACGCGACAGGAGGATTGTCCTCCACCAGAGGGCGACGTGACAGAATGACTAAACTTCCAACATATTGCGTTAAATTGCAACTTACTCCATATAAAGACTTCACCAGGTCCACATAAAAGGTCAAAATGTAATACCTCAGTTCCTGCAGTTATGGCCAGTTATGGCATTTTCTTAGGAGATTGGTTTGCGTATGGGGATATAGCCCTTGTTCGTGGTCCCTGATAGAGATCTGTGTGGCTGAAGGCTCGGACACAATCTGTGGGCGGATATAGAAGCAATCTAAGAGTTAAGTGATTGTTGAAAAGTATCACATCCCCATCTCTGAGTAATTGCTTGTTGGTGTCACTCAGCAGATTGTGATAGGTGGTGGAAAGGGTGAGAGTGAGGGAGCAATGAACGAGGGGAAATAGATGAAAACCACCAGCCTTGTGTCACAGTCACCACCGAATGAAATAAAAAACACATCCATTGTAGGCCTGTTGCCCTGTGTGGATATGTGTGTGAGTGTACAGTGAAAATTGAGTTGATCGCTCAATCCCAGTGTGATTGGCAGGGAATATAATCTGGCCCCAGGCCATGAGATATGATACCTTTCCTTTCTGAATGACAGGAACAGGAGATGGAGGGAAGGAATAAGAGAAGGTAGGTAAAGCAAGAGAAAGATGGACAGATCATTTCCGCCATATACTGAGTAATGACCCAAACATACTTTTGGTATTGCTTTGTCCTTCTGTCTGTCTGTTTGGTTGTTTTTTTCTCTGTGTATTTTTCTTAATTACATTTATCAACAAAACTGGTTTTATTTTCTCACCATTAAATTGAGCATAAATATATTTGTGTTTATTACAATTCAAATCTCATAGATGTCTGCATTTTCTAAGCGGACTAACCAAGAAATAGATGCATTTTATTAATACGGGTTTAATTCATTTGTATTAACTTATTTTTGAAAAGTACACATTTGGTGATTGCACGTGTTGTAATGTTTATGTCAATAGATAATCTAGCAAAATAATATAGTCTAATACAAATAAATTAAGTTGATCTCTGTTAAGTAGTAGTGTAACCATCAATCGTGGGCACAAATGATAAGTCAGGAAAGCATGCTTGTTACATTGACATTAGAAGGGTTGTTGAGTTGCATTCTGGCTTTTTACAGTAGACTGTCACATATCCTCACTCCACTGCTCTGCTGCTGACATGACACTGACAACTAAAGAGAATGAGAAACAGAGAGAGAAGATAAAAAACTGTTCATGTTTCACATTTCCAACACTCTTCTGTCACACTTTGTTTATTTGCAATGGAAGAAAGAGAGAGCAATAAATAGGAGTTATATAGGAGGGTCTATTTACCGGCATTGCCATTCTCTTTTCATTTGTGTGACATTTGAATGGCTGGCTCTGCCACACTAGCTAGCTTAGCTGTCATTAGATAGTCATGCTCTCTTTGGTGACTGTGACACATCCGATATACTGTTCATTGTTGCATGTAAACACCTCATATAGATGTAAAATGGCACAACGTGGCTTCTTTATCAAAATGTTGACATTTGATGAACGCAAATGATGGTACATGGAACTGGTCCACTGCAGAAATAAATATTCTGACGGTGTCACAATACTAGCTAGCTCCAAAAAAAGTTAAACAATTAGGCATTATGGTCTAGATGATTTTCTTTTAATTATAGATCAACATCTTTACTGTAAATTGTGGAATTGAGGACAAAATGACATAACATTCCACTCCCATTAAATTATGCTGCGATTGTTCACTTAAAAACAGATGCAAAACAATTACAAATGTTTTATAAAGTTAAAATGAACATACAACATCAACGCACAGGAACTGCATTTTTCACAGTAACAACATTCTATTGATCCTTCTGGAAAAGGAATGTCTAATTTGCAAAAGCCTTAACTGCCCTTTGGTTTCATTCATGTGTGTGTGGTGTGCCTAACTGCTTCTGTATGGTTTGCCTGGGAACCATTACAACAAGGTTTAAGTACACTTCTCAAACTACCCTGCATTGTCTGTATCGTTGAGAAATCAATGGAATTGGGGGCTGGATTCAAACAAAACAATTCAAGTAAACAATTAAAATCACAAGCTGTTCCAACTTGAGTTGGAACCTAAGGCGCACTGCACCAGCGTAAGGTCTAACAATGGGTCTGATGATGTCATCCCAATACCTAACACCAGTCAGAGTACCAGTGGATAGCACATGGAGGTCTGTGTGACCCTCCAAGGATATGCCACCCCACACAATCAATGACCCACCACCATTGATGCTGTATGATGTTGCAAGCGGAAAAACTTTCACCGCGGCAAAATGTTCTTTCACGTCAGTCATGTGCTCAGCATTAACCTGCTCTCATCTGTGAAGAGAACATGGCGCTAAAGGTGGCCCTGCCTAAGCTTGGGTCTGGAAGAGAACAAATGATCAGGAGGGGAGAATGGAGGAGACATTTATAATAGAAAGATCGTGTTATATCCGTATTGAGCCCCATGCGAGACCCTGGAATGAAGGATCAAAACTGGCATTAGCTTTTCTTATGTCCGCTTATGAAATACCCCCTTTGCTATATGTTTCTTCCTTTACATAGTTCACTTAATATTTTTTATCTGATCAACCTGAAAAAAATATTGTTGTTACAAGCTAAAATAGAAAGACAAGGTTTATTGGACAATATAACATTGTCAAATGATTTTTTTTTTATATTGTTAAGGTTGATATGTTGCCTTATTAGACATTATTGGACAGGGGGTTCCACACAATCATCCCAGAAGTACTGAATGTGTTGTTTATGACTGTATTTCTTATTATTTATAGATACAAATACAACAGACAATAACACAACTTGAATGGTGTGAAGGATTCTACTACAAGTGTCTAAAATTAATATAAGGACATTACAACAGAATGCAAACTGATAGACAGACTGGCAAAAAAGTGTGTCAGTTACTCCGATTCATTTTGTGAATAAACAGATTTGCGTTGAAAGCGCACTTGTTTCCAAAAAGAATGACGTGTCGTATGTGTATTTGTAAAGATATCTCCAAATTTCGACCACAAAAACACTATCATAAAAAAATACAAAAAACCGCACCTGTTACATTTCTATTAATATCACTGAACGGGTTAACTGCAAATCTCTACTGTTCATTTCTGCTCAATTTTATGAGAGTAGCACCGTAAATGTCTTCATCTACAGTGTTAAAGTTATAACAATGACAGCTGTACTTCATTTTAGTAGTAGTTTAATAAAAAACACAGCCACGACAATGACCTGAAACACACAGCCACAACAAAGACCTAAGACACACAGCCACGACAAAGACCTAAGACACACAGCCACGACAATGACCTGAGACACACAGCCACGACAAAGACCTGACACACACAGCCACGACAAAGACCTGACACACACAGCCACGACAATGACCTGAGACACACAGCCACGACAATGACCT
>JACXGK010008535.1:0-22151 GCA_016801125.1 Novumbra hubbsi | reverse complement strand
TGGTTGTAGTTGCATCTGACTGTTATTAGAGTGGTTAGTATGTTGAATGGTGGTTGTAGTTGCATCTGACTGTTATTAGAGTGGTTAGTATGTTGAATGGTGGTTGTAGTTGCATCTGACTGTTATTAGAGTGGTTAGTATGTTGAATGGTGGTTGTAGTTGCATCTGACTGTTATTAGAGTGGTTAGTATGTTGAATGTTGGTTGTGCAGATCAACATTGGGTACCTGTGGTTCATTTTTGTTACGTGTGCCCCCTTTTTTCAATCTGCCCCTCTCCTCTCCCCTCCTTTTTCACCCCCCCTACCCTCACCTCTCCTGTACTACTTCTCTCCTGTCCTCCTCCTCTACAGCTGGGCTGAGGAGTTCCTAAATGAGCAGAACTGCGGTCTAGACATCCTGGTTGACTACCTGTCCTTTGCCCAGTGTGCCGTCACGTGAGTACCAGACCCTTCAGTAGATATGACAATCTGAGAAGCTTGACTGACTTCAAGTTGCAGTAGAAATGACAATCTGAGAAGCTTGACTGACTTCAAGTTGCAGTAGAAATGACAATCTGAGAAGCTTGACTGACTTCAAGTTGCAGTAGAAATGACAATCTCAGACCCTTGACTGACTTTGTTCTTCGTGGAGGTTCTGGATTTCTCTTTGTTCGGACACTATTAATTAAACACATCTGGGGACTCTAAATGTAACATTTAACACAACGTCGATATTTTACGTTGGCAATATCGGGTCGTGGTCTCATGCGCGTCCAATTCCCTTCTACTACGGCCCCTCAGCTACGACATGGATAGTCTGGAGACGCCAGACAAGTCAGTGGAGGACCTGACGAGGAGTGCAAATAGCTCTCCAACCCACGGTGCTACGAAGGGCACGAGAGTCCTGACCCCGAGGTGAGAGACGCCGGTAGAAGTGTGGCGCTGTCATAAGTTGCTTCGGGTGAGACGTGCCGATGAATTGGCGTGAGAACCATGACTTCCTGTCCTCTGATACCAATGCAGACTGACACACAACGTGACTCCCATAGATACGTCCTAGACACGTCTTCAGCCGGTCCTGCCGACAGGATCTGTAGATTGACTGCTTGGAATGTCTGAGAATGTCACTTCATAGCTGGAATTCTACGGCGGGTGTCAGCCTGGCACGTGCACACACACACACCTACACACCTACACACACACACACAGAGAAAGAGCAGCAGAAATGCAGATAGAGATTAAATTGTTTCCTTTTGAGGCAAGCACCGAAAGGTATTATCCGATTCAGATTTTTTTTGATCACATACAGGACAGTGGAACCAGTTTTTCCAACTCGTGTTTATCCCACTCTCTGACCCACGGCGACTGTGTAGGCAACCTCCCACAGGTAGACCTACTAATCCAAAGTATGTGGTTGTGTCGCACCACCAAAGGTAATCAAAGCACGCAATGTTCCCACGTTCACTGACGAACAGATTCACCAGATTACATTGTAGCAGGAACATTGCTTGTCATATCTTGTTTCCAGACACTTGCTCACCCAAATGCTCCGAAGGCCCTGGTAGAAGTGAACGTCGAACTAAAGGGACGCTGGATTCAGTACGGCTGAAGTCTTTCACTCTGGTTCATTTTCACTGTTATGGAATTTTCTTTCAGATAAACCTTCATTTCAGTTTGTTGATTCGACCTTCAGAGTTGCTGTTATCTGGTTTAGCTAACGTACTACACATGACACGAGCAATGCCTATCATGGTCACTGTGTCTTTTCTGTGATGAATGTATTTTATTTGATTAGATGACATAATGGTACTCCTTGTTAATGGTAAAAATAAAGTGTAAATAGAGGTTACACGTCATATGACAGATCATACTGAATGCCTTAATACTATCCAGGGCCTTCTAACATCCTGTGTTCTGTTGCACTGTGTTTAGAATTCCTGGATTGGTGACAAACATTTGTAATTGTTCAAAGCTGTGCTCTTTTCAGGTGGTTACCTCACAGCTGACACACAGTTAGCGCATTCTGTCACCCAATCTGGCACACCCACACCCAGACGGCAGGCCTACATACAAAACCCTCTAGCCTCTATAATCTCTTTCATCTGGAAGAGCAGCATTCATGTAGCCCATGTCTACGGTTGAAGGTGCTGTAAACATGAATGTGAGCAAACAAAACACATGACATTCCAGTCATGAACAGACATTTTGGAGCCCAGCCTGTCCTCGATGCTTCAGAGAGCCATGTGAGAGCCATCTGATCCATTGCCTCTGTAGTCTTTTCATTCGGGTCGGACTTGGTTAGATTCAATGCGTAAAGGAAACTATCTAAAACCTTTCTAAAGGCTTCCGTCCAGCCCTGAGAGCCCTTCACACTGACTACTCTATTAAAAAGATGTACACATTGTTATTTCAACATAATGTATTTGAAAAGTGAATATTTACACATATTATGGCATATACAGTTGTGTCACTTTATTTGATAATTTATTGCATTCATCATCAGCCCATTTCAGACACGTCATTCAGACGATAAAGCCTTAATAACCTTAAATCAGCAAATTGTGACAACAGAGTGAAAACAGATTGACAATGGGGTGGCAACGGTTTGACTACGGGGTGTAAAATATGTTTTATTTTAGGCTTTACCATTTGCCCAAAATTATAAAATGTTTTTTACAATTAGAAGCTGAGCCTCACATACTATAAAGCAAGAATGTCGCCCAACATGACCTCACCAGCATGCTTGGCTTCAACTACCCTTTTTTATTGTAAACTTGCAAACATCTTACACTAATTCAAACATTGGAGGTAGAGACGGTGTCACTCCAGCTAGTGTTATGTAATAGCCTCTTTTTACATAATATGAATGTAGTAGCGCATTAGTAAAAACACATTAATAATGAATGTGTTTCTCACCTGACAGATTCAACTCTCTCCACAACAGGAAAGCTCTGAGGAACTCACGGCTCGTTGGACAGAAAGATGATGTTCACCTCTGCATCATGTGTCTACGTGCCATCATGAACTACCAGGTACACACACAATGCAACCGTGCACAAGACTCCTATTCAACATTTACTCAACCTCTAACCTTTTGTGTCTCAACCTTAAGCCCACTCGCCTATGTATGCTGTTATAACAGAGGAAGTCTGCATATTAACCTCCTACACTGGAAATCCCAGTCAGATGCAGTCAGTCATGCATTTGACAGTTGACAGGCTGTGTCATTACAGTGCATTATGTACCGGTTCAACAGACAATCATTGACAAAGTGTGTGTGTGTGTGTGTGTGTTAAGTCTGGGTTCAACCTGGTGATGGCCCACACCTGCTGTGTCAACGAGATCACCCTCAGCCTCAACAACAGAAGTCCCAGGTGAAGAACTGCATTAATATTAGTGAGTGAGCCTTTTTGAGTGTGTGTGTGTGTGTATGCGTGTGTTTCTAATGTACACTTGCCATGTTTAGGACCAAGGCCCTGGTGCTGGAGCTTCTGGCCGCTGTGTGCCTCGTGAGGGGGGGTCATGACATCATCCTCTCCGCATTTGACAACTTCAAAGAGGTTAGAGGGATATCCCGCCAGCCACAGTAACCTCAAATTCCGGTCCATTTGAAGTCCACCCAGCAACCCCCAGGGCAGCTGTCAGAGCAGTTGTCTGCTACAAGCAGACTCAAGGTTTTCAGGCGGGGGTGGAACAGGATGGAAGCTCCTTCCGTCCGTAACACTTGTTGGCATTATGTCAGTTCAACCTTCCCTTTGACGCCTCACCATTCCCTGTTAATAGAGTATCTGTTGCCAATAGAGAAGGACCCCCCTGGGTAGGCCTAACCAGTGACAGAGACCTGGGTATTATTAGCCATGGCTAAGATCCTAATGCTATAGTAGCATGTGGTATTCAGGAATAGTGTCCCTAATGCACTGACCTGGGGGCAGTTTTGGTTGTTGAAGACCCAACTGATGGAATTAGGAATTGTGTGAAGCTGATCCGAAACCATGAGTTATGGGAAACCTCTCCCGAGTTTGGCTTACTGCAAGGACATAAGCAGCTAGTTCTGACGACTTGAGGAACATTCCAAACAATTGCTATGTAGTTCTTACTTTCAGTCTGCGGTTTGAAGGGGAAACCGAGACAATGTGGACGTTGGTTAAATAACGCACACAAAGTGGTTAAATGTTAAGAGGGACTGATCCTTTGAGACGAGCTGGACAACGGTCTCTCATCACTGTGGTGTCCAGGGCCCCAGCCAGATCACACACCCTGAGCTTACAGTAGTCTAGTGCCAGTTACAGAGCTGGCATCCAGGGTGGCACAGTGAATGGGGCCTGTTTTGCACAGAGATGATTGCGTGGGTGAGGGACGGACAGAAGGAGAGACGATACACGGGGGAGGGGGGGGGGAGGCGGGAGAGCCGGGCAAACCGCGGTTGTCCACGGTGACAGCGTGGGCATTGTTCAGGTGCAGGCTGAATGGTTGAAGTGCCAGCCTGCATTATTTACTGGACAAGAGTGGGGAGGTGTGTGAGGGATGAGGGTGATAAAGCCATATCACATGTCCAGAGGGCAATGGACAACACACCATAGAGAATTCCCACGGGTGTGCTCTGAACTCACACACACGCTGTGTGGCTGGTGCCAGGAGGGTTGACTAAACCCTACATATATGCATTGGGTTGAGTGATGCCGACGTTGTAGCTTATATGAATTCCCCAAACCTCCATTATAGAAGTAATTTGCGATACCGTAGGCCCCAGGGGTAGAGAATGCGACAAGAAAGCCAAACCAAGTGAGAGATTAGTCAGGTGTGGGACTGGAAACTGTTTTAAGGATATACTGCCCCCCTGTGGCTGTTTTTAGTGATGCATTGCATACATCATTTCCCCCTTCCATCCATGTCAATCATAAGGTATGCGGAGAGAAGAGCCGCTTCGAGAAACTCATGGAGTACTTCTGCAATGAAGATAGCAACATTGACTTTACGGTGAGTCTGGCGTGAATTTGAATAACTCATCACGCATTTAAGCCAGCTCAAGAGATGTTCAGCTACACTTCATTTGGATAGTCGAGATTATCATATGTAAATGCTCTGCAGATAGTCATACTACAAACAAACTATTTTTAAAAAGTCCATGCTTGCTAAGGTTAATCTTAGGTTTGGAATAAGAGTTTGGATGAGGGTTAGAGAAATGTTTAAGGTAAGGGATGGGATGAAGTTTAAAATTTGCATTAAGTGATTATTAGTAATTGTGACGGTTGAAGTTACTGTTAGTATATAATTCATTATGATGTAATTGACAGGCTTTAGATTGACAATCCAAATGAAGCCACTTACAGTAATGAGTGCATACATTTTCATACTTGTTTCCACATACTGGTCCCTCTAGGGATTTGAACCCACAACCCTGGCATTAGATACACAAAAGGCTCGGTCTTGTTTACAGGGTGAACCCACGCAAACAGGTGCTGTTGACGTTTCTATGTGGCGTATTAGATGGGGGCTTCCTACGGTGTGCCGTCCCTTGCTGTTTCTGTCCACCAGGTGGCGTGCATGCAGTTCATCAACATCGTGGTCCATTCGGTGGAGAACATGAACTTCCGGGTCCACCTGCAGTATGAGTTTACCCACCATGGTCTTGATGAATGTCTGGAGGTGAGGGGTTAATGAGCTACACGGAAACGTTGTCCCTGACCACTGACACCTGCTCCACTGTAAAACAATACCTCTTCATGTGTGAAGAACAGGAACTACCTTGATTTGAAGGTAGACATGATGCATCGCAATACAACTCTTTGTGTCTATATAGAGATTGAAGTTCACGGAGAGTGACAGACTTCAGGTGCAGATCCAGGCCTACATGGACAACGTGTTTGATGTGGGGGCGCTGCTGGAGGACGCAGAGACAAAGAATGCTCTGCTGGAACACATGGAGGAGCTGCAGGAGCACAACACACAGGTGACCGTACACGCAGGTGACCGTACACGCAGGTGACCGTACACGCAGGTGACCGTACACGCAGGTGACCGTACACACAGGTGACCATACACACAGGTGACCATACACGCAGGGGACCGTACACACAGATGATCATACAAACAGTTGACCATACACGCAGGTGATCGTACACACAGGTGACCATACACGCAGGGGACCGTACACACAGGTGATCATACAAACAGTTGACCATACACGCAGGTGACCGTACACGCAGGTGACCGTACACGCAGGTGACCGTACACGCAGGTGACCGTACACGCAGGTGACCGTACACACAGGTGACCATACACGCAGGGGACCGTACACACAGGTGATCATACAAACAGTTGACCATACACGCAGGTGATCGTACACACAGGTAACCATACACACAGGTGATCGTACACATAGGTGACAACACACGCAGATGACTGTACACACAGATAATCGTGCACACAGGTGTATTTTAAGAATGTGCACACACCGCAACACAATCAAACATTATTCAAATGTGTTGCATCTGGTTAAACTTGACACCTGCTTGACACTTGCTTGGGTACACTGTGTTTGAAAGATTAGAATAAGTGGATGTCCATGTACGCTGCTTTGTGTTTGCAGATGTGCCAGTATGACTCAATATGAATGCCTGCATAATGCATGTGTTCTAGATAAGTGTCAGACTGGAGGAGAGTGAGAGGGAGGCATTGGAGAAAGTGTCAGAGCTGGAGAAACAGCTCATCCAGACCACCAAAGAGGCAGAACTCTTAAAGGTATGGTCCAGTCAGGCAACTACAGTGCATTGCATTCTCAAACAGCACTTTGCTAAGCTAAGGAGCAAAGTGCTGTTTGCAGAGTTTTCAACTCTGACCTTGGTTTTTTTGTTCTGCCTAACTGATTCATCTTGCACGCACCTAGTCAGACTACAGGAACACGGAAGAACCAGTGGAACTGATTTCCGTGTTCTGAGCTGAATAGTCGCTCGGGTGGCTTAAACAAGGGCCTGTTTCTCAATGACAGGAGAGTCTGCATGAGTCATGTGCCCAGGTGACCGTTCTGCAACAGCGGGAGATAGAGAGACAGATAGAGAGAGAGAGAGAGAGAGAGAGGGATAGAGATCGTTCAGCCCAGGCCTTGGCAGAGTTAGAGGAGAAAATCCAGACGCTTGTGGACCGCGGCCTGATCGGAATGGAGCGCACGTCCTCCGGACACCTGGACCTCCATGCGGTCCCTGGCATCCCTGCTGTGTCCATCCCCACAGGGCGCGGTGAGCTACCAGCCACGCAGATTGGCACTGAGACCCTGTTAAATATTTATCCATTCTGATCCGTGGAAGGAAATATGAAATCACCAGAAATGTCTTTCTTCCTCCCGCCACAGAAGAATTCACGATCGCCAAGGGGCCAGTGGCGTCTCCCGCATCTGACTCCCCGCCCCCGCCCCCATTACCGGGCGCAAGAGAAGCCACAGCTCCTCTCCTTACCTGTGCCCCTCCTCCACCTCCTCCACCTCCCCCACCGCCTCTGGGCTCAGCGATGCCCCCACTCTGCGGATGTGTGTCTGATGGATCCACCGGTAAGCACATTGCATTGCATAGATCTTCACAAACAGGGGCTAGCCAACCAAAACGGTCTCATGCAATGAAGTTCTGCTGATATGAATGGGGTCCCCTTCTGAACAGGTAACAGAAACAAGACGCCCATTCAGACTAAGTACCGTTTGCCTTTACTCAACTGGCAGGCCCTCAAACCCCACCAGGTGGCTGGAACCGTCTTCAGTGAGCTCGATGATGAGCGCGTGCTGGGGGTGAGACCACACAACCCTCTGTGATACGTCTGTGTTATGGTCCATCTCAACCAGTCCTCCCCCCTCTCTGCATGATCGCTGGTTCTCTTTTTGTTTGTACTCCTATCTGTCTAAGCCATTCTATTGATTTAATTTCTCCTGTCATCCTGACATATTTCGCATGGGCTCTCCCTTGATCAGCCTCCCTCCTTCTGTCTCCTGGGCGCCTGTTCATCTCCCACCACCTGTCTCTCATTGGCCCCCTGTTGCAATGCCACATAATTGCCTGCAGAGTCAATGGCCAGGCCCCCTGCTGTTTAACTGTGATTGGACATTGCTTAATGAATTATTCAGCTCTCCCCTCCACGTCCTAGGAGCTGAACATGGAGGCCTTTGAGGAGCAGTTTAAGACTAAGGCCCAGACATCCCCGGTGGACGTGGGGACCCTGAGAGCTAAAGTGTCCCGAAAGACCTCAACCAAAGTGTCCCTACTGGAGCCCAACAGGGCCAAGAATCTGGCCATTACCCTCAGGAAGGGAGGCATGACAGCTTCAGATATCTGCAACGCCATAGAGACGTAAGTGTCTGTTCTAGGGACGTGGGTGTCTGTTCCAGAGACGTAGGTGTCTGTTCTAGGGACGTGGGTGTCTGTTCCAGAGTTGTAGGCGTCTGTTCTAGGGACGTAGGTGTCTGTTCTAGAGATGTAGGTCTCAAATGTTGTGCTATTTCAGTTCATAGCCAGTGAGAAATATCCTGAATAGTTTTCTATGGTTTTACTAAGTATTTAATAGCACTGAAAACTGCAGAACGGATGTACCGTATGCACACTGGAGATGCATATAAACCCTGACCTCTCCCGGTTCCCGTCCCTACAGGTATAATCAGGAAGCGCTAAGCCTGGAGTTCCTGGAGCTGCTGGAGCGTTTCATCCCATCAGAGTACGAAGTCAAGCTCATCCAGGACTACGAGAGAGATGGGAGGCCCCTGGACGAGCTCCCAGAAGAGGACCGCTTCATGGTGTGCTTTGGCAGGATCCCACGGTTGTCCCTGCGTATCAGTACGCTCACCTTCATGGGAAACTTCCCAGAGAGTGTCCAGCTCATCCAGCCGGTCAGTAGACACACCAGCAACTGAACTTATTTTGTGTTATACATAAAACAGCTCTGGAAAAACATTAGACATCTTTCATTTTGAGTGAGGAACAGAAGGGTTCAACTTGCTGTGGTCTCTATTTTTTCCAGAGCTGTAAAAATACTATCATATAATATTAAAACGTTGGTCTAAAGCCATGCTTCACCATTGTTACATCATTTGAAAACATGTCTCCGTCTTCCCCCAAAGCAACTCAATACAGTCATCACTGCGTCAATGTCAGTCAAGTCCTCTAGCAAGCTGAAGAAGATCCTCGAGGTACTGCATAGGCGGCTTTGTTGCTTTGTTTTGTATGACTAAACACAGTTGTGTGACTTTGCTGTGCCTCCTCTTCTGTATCTAAGATCATCTTAGCCTTTGGAAACTACATGAACAGTAGCAAGAGAGGTCCTGCCTATGGATTCCGCCTGCAGAGTCTTGACCTGGTGAGAAACCCTTCAGACATAAAGCATTCGTATTTCATAAACTAAATGCTAGAAGCTCCTTTTTTGTTCCTTTCCTCACAATAACGGAGCACGTCGCAGTTGTACTCCCGGCCCTGGAAAATGCGTTTAGTTAGCTTAGTTAGCAGAATGTTGTTTCCTCACAGCATCTAATTGATTATCAACAGCAATTATTCATAATGCAATTCCACCTCAGTGAGAGATCCTGGTAACATTCTGTGACAGGTCTGCTCTGACTCAGCCAAGTGACTCGCAGACCGAGGCCATGCTGTGGGATTATGCCTCTTAATGATAGCTGAGGAGAATCAATCACAAGCAAGACAGACACAAATCCTCCGTAACTTACACATCTATTACACTTAAAAAATGATTAGGGCACCTGTGCTCTTCGTCACATGACACTTCTCATTATTGCATGGTGCTGTAACCTTTTGATGATCAAACCCTAGGTGTGCTTTGGCCGAGCCTTGACAATCCCTGCTCAAAAAGCAAACAAAAGTCTGGGACTGGGCCTTTTCCAAGTATCCACTAGTCCATTGGTTCACTGCATCGCCTGAGATTTTGATTCAGTGGTTCGCTCAATTAAAGGTTCTTAAGTTCCCCCTTAATTTTTTATTCACTCCAGCTGTTGGACACCAAGTCTACGGACCGGAACCAGACCCTACTGCACTTCATCGTCAACATCGTCCAGGAGAAATATCCCGAACTCCAGGCCTTCCACAACGAGCTGCACTTCGTGGACAAGGCTGCCCTAGTATCTCTGGACAGCGTTCTTCAGGATGTGCACGCACTGGAGAGGGGCATGGAGCTGACTCAAAAGGAGTTTGCCATACAAGAAGACAAACCAGTGCTGCAGGACTTCCTCACCAGGAACAAGGAGCTGCTTGACTCCGTAGTAACAGATGGGAAGACGGCCCAGGTGAGGTGTCGCTAATAAAACGATGTATGAAATCAGTTTGGGTTCATACAGGCGGGTGGCAAATTAAAGGAAAAACCTACAGAAAAGACTCCATGCAGTTTGGCTGCATGATACAATTAAGCAATTAACATCCCACAATGCTTTGTGGCCTGCATAAACATGCCGAGCAGCCCCAGTTAACCTCCATTTTGGATCAACACGGCAGGAGGAGAGAACCTGATTGAATTTGGAAAAGGTTTCATCCTTGGTTCTCTTCCAGGATGACATTGTGAAATGATGTGAATCATATGCTATGGGCTTTTGCAGTCCCCAAACCTGAACACTGATTTTGGCTGACGTGTTGGACAGTGCTCTCCACCAACCTCATCAAAACACCCAATGAGGGAATGTCTGGAGGCGCACTGAAGCTGTTCGGGAGGCTTGTGGTAGCCAGAAACCTGACTGAGACATGTTGGTTTGTTCTTTAATTAGTCACCTGTGTGCATATGGGGTTGACGTTTACATTAATTTAGTGGAGGGTCATTCTGTTTCAAGAACATGAGTAGTACTGTTACGAATCTCTAGCAAACAGAGTGTACCGATCTGATTGCTTTCTTCTCATATTAGAACGTGTATGAGTCTGCAGTGGAGTACTTTGGAGAGAACCCTAAAACCACAACTCCCTCCATGTTCTTCCCTGTGTTTTTGAGGTTCCTCAAGGCCTACAAGGTTAGCCACCGTGTTGACCAGTTGCATTTTCCGAACAGCGTCGGCCCTGTGATTGATTCCTGTCACTCACGAGACGCTGAGGTGTGGATCATGCTCAGCGAGAAAGTGTGACTTGTATCCCTTATCGTCCACAGCAAGCAGAGCAGGAGAATGAGCAGAGGAAAAAGGAGGTCCGCGGAGGGAGGACCGGGCCAGAGCCCAGCTCACCCGACCCTGAGACAGGGCAGAAGGTAGGTGGTGACCCTGGCACTGCCATATGGACCCAAACTACTCCAATTACCAAAACACAGATCCTTTAGATGCCCTTTCGCCCTCCCGGCAGATGCCTGCAATGTCCAAGATGCCCCAGATGGACCTGATAGCGGAGCTGAAGAAGCGCCAGGTGACCCCTTTGGTCCGGGAGGGCAAAGACGGGGCCATTGAGGACATCATCACAGGTGGGGTCCGTGGGCGGGGCAACGGGTCCCAGTGAAACGCCTTCGTTACATACGTGTCTTTGTGAACTAAACCGCTGGCAGCACCTTCACTGTATTCTAAAGCGTCCGCAGCCTGTTTCCATTCTTTCCGTCCTCCTCCGCTTTCACGTGGCATTTTCTTGAAGCATTTTTACGCTCCGCTGTCATGTCCACCCCATAACTTCTCCTCCGCCCACTTTTCACTCCTTTTTTCCTCCTCGTTTCCTCCTCTTATCCCCCTGTGCCCATATGGGCTCATCCCTTGGTGTCTTCCCCTCACCCTCTCCTCCTCTCCTCACCCTCTCCTCCTCTCCTCACATTCCTTATCTCTCTCTCTCTCTCTGGGGTTTCCAGCTTTAAAGGCTGTGCCCTTCACGGCTCGCTCCGGAAAGCGCTCCTCTCGCCTCTTCTGCGACTCTGGCTTCAGTGACGAGAGCCCCACATAGTCCCCCCCGGAACTGTCTCCGCGCGTCTCAGTCCGTCTCCTATTCAGACGACACCAACGTGTGGACGTGTCTACGTCGGTCTGAGTGTGTCTGTGTGCCTGGCCCGGTGTCCTACCGGTTGCATTCTCACACCGTTGTTGTTATCTATCTACCGCCCACGCCAGACCTGAGGAACCAGCCGTACCGACGGGCAGACGGGTCCAGAGTCAGCACCAAGTGGAAATCTGGACAGAAGCTCCAAGTCTCCTCTGATATCTCCCTGTAAAAAGCGGCACACACACACACACATGCACACGGATGTGTGTGCACACAATTTACAGCATCAGTCACATTTTATTTCATGGATATTGAATGCACATCCACCTGAAACTACTCCCCTGGGCTAAACCCAGCATGACAGGCGATTGGCTCCTCCTGTGGTTCAGCCCATAGCAACACTGTGTGCCGACTCCCTGCTCCCTGAGAACAGCTTTAGTCCTCGACACCCCCGTTTGGTGCAGTTCCTTAATGCCTCCCTGAGCCACAACCGACGCGTGCAGTGAATCCAGTTCTCTGTGAAGCCCGACCTGGTTCCACATGCTAATGGACTGTGAGCGTCGCTCATTCTCTCTAAGTTTCTAGGGCAAACGTCAGGCTTGAGTGCTGGGTCTGTCTACACGATGACTGGTCAAAGCTAGACAGGATTCCACATTTGTTTTTCATAACGACTGGCTTGTTGTACTCAAACAGCAGCAACCTGTCTGACTCTGTAACTGCTGAGGTGTAAAAGCAGTCTGTCGGTCTGTTTGTCAGTCTGTCTGTCTTTCTCCCCATCAACTAGGAGCATCACAACAGCTCAGGACAGAGCTTAGAACACATTTATATAGTTTTTTTATTATTTTTAATACGGAGGTGTGTCAGTAACCCCTTGTTTCACTATAGTGAGTTTCAACTAATACATATTTCACACTGTAATTGTCTGCTACTCCATGAGGTGATAAATCATGAACAATTAAATTGTTTCTTGTTTCTGTTCTGTTCCAGACACTGACTGAATATGAATCATTTCTTGTATAAGATGTTCACTTTTATTGTCACAAAAACACAACAGGAATGTACAAAAGCAGCAGTCTTTGTTAGGTACCATAGTTGATTTTCTCACAAAAAGCAGCAACAGTTCTTTGAATCAGACAATTGGCATGGCATTTGCCATTAGGTGCTTCATATTTATTCTGTTACTGAATCACCTCTCCTGTTCATTACTCACCATCAACACGTCTGACACAACCAGCGTCACTCGTAGAATAAAAGAACAGTAGTTGCTCTACAATATGTTTGTGTCTTTTTCTTTACATTGACGTTGACTAGTAAAAGGGTTCTTACTGTCCCTATTTCACATGATACAAAACCTATTGTCCTGTACAATGTTTAATCCGATATACTCTCACAGTTATACAGACAGTGGTTATTGAACGAAGTAACAGGATTTTTCGTTAACCCAGCGTGCAAATTCCGGGAATGTACAGTGTTGTGCATGCTTTTAGGATTACATGTCTCTCTGAAAAAGAAGTTCACATACAAATCCATAGAACATTTTCAGTCTATATACATGATTTCTAACATCCACAGACAACTTTAAACAACCACACATTCATCAAGAAATCGTACTCTATATACTAGATTGTTTACCTATGACAGTGAGTAATTCTTATCAGTGAGTACTTGTAAAGAGGGATGAGAAAATGTGCTTTGGGTCTCTCTCTCTCTCTCTCGCTCACACACACACACACACACTTTCTTTCTATTCCTTTCTTTTTGCTGACATTATACGAGCCAGTACACTGTAGTGTGGCTTGTAGTTCACAACTCTTCCTCGTCCATTTCTGTTGGGAGTGTTTGTTGTTTCCCCTCACAAGCTTTGACTAACCATATTCAATCTGTCTGACACCAACCATTTCTTTAATGGCCTAAGAAGTAGATATTAACAAACTAAAAGTATCGCAATAGAAAACAATACACGTGACATCCATTCGTTTACAGAATGTGTGTCTGAAATGTGGTCATGACTCCTCTTTTCAAGTATAAAAATACAAAACGTCTTGATTATATAAAACATAGATGATTATTTTGTTTTGTACATGATATAATCTCTGCAAACAATAACTAGTTGCTAGTAGGCTATTTTCTCACAATATATCTCGTATAATTTCAATTGTTCTAAGGTTAATTACATGGTCTTTATTTTCATAATAGCATTTATTTCTATATTGAAGATTAACAATAAACTGTATGAACGTCTATGATATAACAGCTGTAACATCTCCAGTTATGTCCATCCTATGAAGTGGTATAGCCATGTTTGTGCACAGAGCCTCAGTGGCAATATGTATGACACTTTCCCCTCGCAACATGTCAGACAAGACATTACACTACAGAAGGGAATTCTCTGATTTACATTTTGTTATGCAGTGGTTTATTACATTTTTTTATTTTTATTTTAGTCACGCATAACCTTCCTGGACGGAAATCTTGATGTTAGCCTACTGCGTCGATTATGTCAATGCTGGCTACTGCATAAGCCTTTCATATTACGGACTGCCGGAAAGTGTTTACAGCAGGATTCCGGGATCTCTGTTTTGACATTAAGTACAACAACTTCCTCATGTTTGCTGTCACACATATTTGTCCCAGAACTCACACATGATAGCAGAGGCTATAAAGGGGTTGGAGAATTTCGCTCAACTTCTAGCCTAATCCAACACGAGAGGGTGGGAGTAGCAATCTGTAGTGTTTTTTCAAAATAGTGAAATTCTTGTATTGGCCATAATAATGTTTTGCAATGAACTTAATTTTTTAAAAGGTAATGGAAAACTCAATTTTACGTGTGCCTCTATGTGGCCACATGGCCTGCTATGCTACAACCAGACGCTTTCAACCCTTAGTGTTTCCCATGATTGGCCACAGGAGCTGCTGTTTTTCAACACTTTGTATTTCCCATGATTGGCCATAGGGGGTGCTGTTTTTTCCAACACATTGTGTATCCCATAATTGGCCACAGGGGGGGCTGTTTTTGGTGCATCAGCGCGTCATTCATCAGGCTGATGACGAGATCAGAGCCTCGTGGCTGTCGCTAAGCGTGGGCAGAGCCTGGGAAGGGACGCTGTGATCAGAACAGCACTGCTGTCAGTGCTTGAGGATGGACCGTCTGTCCTGATCCAGCTTCTCCACGTTGAAGAGGCAGGGTGTGGAGGGGGAGGGGAGGAGTGAAGAGGGGAGGAAATGAAGATTGAGAGCTGAGAAAACAGGAAGAGGGGGAGAGGAGCAGGTAATGGAGGAGTTATATTCCGAGGACGCGCTGTACCTATTCTATTTTTAGAAGAGGATAATAGTCGTCTGAAATGATCTAATGAAGTGATGGCTGACCTCTGCTTTTCCCTGGATAAACACGGCCATGCATCTTTCCTCTGTGATTGATCAATGACGTTTGGTTGGTAATGTACGGTACTAATGTTAAATAAATCGGGCCTGTCTGAAACAGTTAAGATGCCTCTTCGATATGAACACACATACAGACAGTGGGGCCCTCCAGAATTAATGGATTCTTCTGAATGGTCCACTGTTAACACACACAGGGGCCTCTCCAAAGAGCCTAGGAGACCCTAACCATACTATGCCTGTGCCAAGTTCGTCATGCTGCCACATTTAGCACTAGCTCAATGTGGTGTCAATGGGTAACGGCCATGGCCTTTAGCAAACAAGAGATACCCCCAATGATTAGATTTCTAAGGGGCCCCACTCTGCTGCCACGCCTAGTTCTTCATCTAACCCCTTCAAGGGGGCTAAGGGACTGTGGGTGAAAAAGGAAAGAAAGAACTGGCCAATATTAACGACACAGACCTCCCACTGAGCTAAAAGCGGAGGCACAGGAGAGAGGACCGAGGAAAGGAGAAGATACAGAGGAGAGAGAGATAGGAGAGAGAGATAGGAGAGAGAGATAGGAGAGAGAGAGTGAGAGAGGGAGAGAAAAGAGAGAGGAGTGAGGAGAGAGGGACAGGGAGAGAGAAACAAGCCTTTCAGGAGGCCAATACAGCTGGTTCTGCTGATATTGATTTTGATCAATGTCGGCGCTGTCTGATTGCTTCTCCTCATGACAGATGGGGATGGGGTGTGTCCCTGGATGGCCCACTGCTAACTGTCAGATGGACTGGGGGTGATGAATAGCAGCAGAAGACTACGGTTTTGGTCTCCATGGGGCATGAAGGAACTAGAGATTGACAATCAGGACATACTGTCATGTCCTGGCTGGGGGCCCCTGGCCATATCTGTGCCTCGGGGCTCACAGTCAGGGCATGACACATTCAATGCGGGAAACGGGGGCCAATGGATACAGCAATTTAGGTAATTGGGACCTCTCAATTTACCTCTCAAAAGCTTTTGAGATTTAAATAAGGTCTGGGAAAGCATGAGTATCCCTGCCTCAAGGGACACTGGTACACCTGTGGTTCTGGGAGACTGTCTCACGAATTGACAAGGCGGATGCATCACGGCTCACGAGACACTGAGGAACTCCCCACGTGCTGTCGTCCACCGACAGCCTCCATTCTCCACTTATTACGGATTTACGCTGGATCACGAGAAAGGCATTAATGCCCAAATCATCTATTCGAGGACACCGGTATTGGAAGAGTGAAACCACAATGGTGCTTTTAGGGTCCGTGTCCACACAACGTCATCTCAGGCACCGGACTAAGATAAAGTACAATCCCAACCAGGCCTTTATATCAGATATTCCCTGGGCATTTACACAGTATGTTGGAACAAACTACTCTACTATTAATCTTAACATTGGCCCAACATTGGCTCAACATTGGCCAAAATGTTACAATGTTGGGCCAATGGTTAAATCCTACTGGTTCAAAATCATGTAGCTTGTCTGTGGCAGTCCTGTATTGTGAGAAGAATAAGCCTAACAAGATACATTATAGCACACATAAAAGCACGATAGGCCTGTCCAATACTTGTGTTTGTACCCAAAGCATTACATTTGAGGGAAGAAAAAAAACACCTCAAACTTCTATCTTAAAGAGACGGTATGATGCAGTACTCCTCGGGATGAGCCAATCAGAAGTCTAGATAAGATGTAGCAGGACAATCAATGGTCCACTCCCGTCAATATTAACATTGTTTGTTATTGTACAACCAACACAACAGGTCTGCTTTTTAACACAAACATATTTTTTTGTATGGAATGTCATATTTTATAGAATGCTGGAAAATACTGGGCAGATACTTTACATACAATACAAATTAAACAGGTATTTTGTTTGTTTGTACACAGACAGTTCACTACATTTTACTGACCCGGTTGCCTAGATACATACCACTGCATTACTGTATGCTACAAACACCATACATCAAACTAAATGTCAAGTTAGATATATTACAGAATACATCATCGGCACCATGAGAGAACTCACTCTTGTGATGGACGTAATCTGCGCAGAAACAATCAAGTTTACTGGGAGGATTTGAATGCACAGTGTAACGGCCCGCCGGTGAAAGCCCTCGGCAGACTCAGAGGGCATGTTGAACATGACTAAAGAGAGACGGGGAAGGGAAGTGGGCTGGAGTCATATACAATCTCACACGACTGAGTGGTCTCCAGCACACAGCAGCAATGCACTTGAATACTAATGCTCGGGGTGATTTCTGGAGGCAGTACCGAGCCCTGCCCAGATGGCCACACAGTGTCAACTAGAGGTTGACATGATAACCGTGCGCAAACTGTTGTATTTACTAACGGGCTTTGTTGTAAAGTGCGCTGGCCCCTTCTGACCGGTTTCTCAACCCTTCGCCCCAAAGACGGAAGAACGGTTTGTGCTCCAATGCAAGATTGTCCAAAATGGATGGAGGTTCCAGATTTGGCTGTGGAAAACTTTTTATCTGACAGACGCAACGTGGAAATGTTCACAGACACATTTTTACGGCCCGTTTTTTAAGTCTGAAAATTGGCCTTTGAGTATAAGCCTAAAGAGAATTAAATGAAGGGCCGTTTTTTCTTTTACCGAAGTGGCTTCCATCTCGAATAAGTCTAGATTATCGCAAGAGGATTAAGTGGCCCGGGTCCGGACAGGTGCTAGCTGGGACAGAGCTGTGCTATCGCTCCCTGACTCACACCCTGGCCACAATGCCCTTGTTGAGGGACAGTCTGGGCTGAGGTAGGAGAGGAACGCTGGACCACCTGCTGAGCCAGATAAGACCCATCGCTGAGGGGGTCTGGCTTCCAAATTGTTGCTTAAGAGAAACATTTTACGACTTTTATCAGGCTCTTTCTCTCATCCTTAGTTTCACACTTTTTTCAGACACTTTTAAATGTGCGAGTACCTCTGTTGCACTACAGCGCCTCATATCCACTCATATCCACTCAATGTGAAATAGTACCTTCTCAACACTTGGCCGTATTGAACTTTGGGTTTTTCAAAGCCCCAGCAGGAGACAGAATGATTCAGTGATTTGTGGCAAGCCAGAAAATAAGAATGTAATTTGCTTGGTGAAAAGGTAGCGGTTCAGCATTTCCATGTAAAATGATTCCGTGGCATCGTCAACGAGGACCGAGTACAATACTACAACCGCGACCTCCTCGGAAACATCAGTGCCTCCGGGAAGGGACACGCTCGGTGCACAATCCCACAACTTGGAACAGCTCAAAGTCAAAGAATATCCCACACGGCAGTGGTGTTTCCCGATAAGCTCACCCCTGCTCTCATCATCCTACATTATCCACCGACAGCGTCGTTGTATCCAAGTATAGTCCTGCCAGAGCCCCCGTAGTGGCCCTTGACCGCTGGTCGGGGGAGGCTGAGTAGGGGCCTCCTAGAAGTGGAATACCTGCTGCTGGCCCTGGATCTTGGGGAAGTCGTCCCTCTGCTTCCTCGTCTTGGGCCTCTCCAGGCTGCCCTGCTGGATCTGCTTCAGCCTGGCTGCTACGGTCGACTGGGGTCCCTTGGATGCCCCTGGAGAGTTGCTGGCATTCTACAGGGGGGGGGGGGGGGGGGGCGAAGAGAACGTAGAAGTTCATGGTCCAATCAAAGACGACAGCCTATTTTCAGGGAAGTGCTCTTTGTGTACAGCGAACCGGGACGCCATTTTGAGCACCCTGTTGGAGCCTGTTTCATGTCACGGTTCCGGGTCCAGTGAGCTGATCCACGGGCGACAGATCAGTGAGCCAAACTTTCTGTCAGTAATGTGGAATTGGTAACCTGAATGGGGCTCTACAAGAGCTTCCGTGGGCAGATGAGACATTTTTATTAGCCTATCAATACACCGCTTAACAGAACCTGTACACAAGATTCAGTATACACGCACTGCTAAGACGCACTTTGGAAAATAGGACTGTCAGTTCACATTCAGGATTAAAGAACAGCTTGGCAAGAATACTAAACGCGGATCAAAATGTAGTATGCAGTCAGTCTAATTAGCAAGAATACTAAATGCAGATCAAACTGTAGTATGCAGTCATTCTAATTAGCAAGGGGAGAAGTCATTAACAAAGTTAGCCAAAGGACGTACAGTAAATTGAATGAAATTAGACACAGGATGTTTGGTGGTTGACAAAAGAGTAGTGTAGTTGTCATGTTAGCAGCCCGGAGAGCAGAATCAAAACAGAATCAACAGGCCAGAGTGGCCCTCTGGGAAATGTAGAGCAGAGGAATAGCAGTGGCTGAAGGACTGAGAGAAGACAAAGAAAAGGAAGTAGGGCTGTAGTGACTACCACACCAGAGGCACTTGCGGGGGCTTACGGTTCACCTTCCGTCCCAGGGAGCAGGGTAGAGGACGGGCTGCAGGGCTCGGCCTCGGTAGGGCTCTGGGCCGTGACTGGGGAGGGGGAACTTTGACAGGGGATCGCTGAAATATCTGTCCGGTGGTGGGTGATGAAAGGCGGGTGATTAAGGGTGTGTGAAGAGTGTTGCAGGGATAAGGTTATCACAGGGCTAAGGTCCACCGAACATCGACTGCAACACACAAAGGATGCATTCCGTACGCGACACCGTCACACGTTTCGCAGGCTTGCAGGGTTTTACCGCCTGCCACTGGTTTCCCAAACTTTGAAGGAATTGTAGAAAGCGGAGGCCACCCACCTCTAGTTCAGCAATGATCCTCTCTTCGTCATCCTCGTCTTTAATGGCCGAGGCGGAGATGACAGGAGGGGTGGAGGCGGGACGAGGGTTGTCAGATGTCATCCGTCTCAGTTTGACCAGAGTCTTAGGAGCCTCTCCATCTTCTGCCTCCGGCTTCTTGGTAAAACGAAACAGGTTGAGAAAAGGCGCGTGTGACTCATATTGGAAACATCCATGCAGCCCAGCTCCAGGTGTCTTGGGAAACATTCACACATCCACGCAGCCCAGCTCCAGGTGTCTTGGGAAACATTCACACATCCCAGCTCCAGGTGTCTTGGGAAACATTCACACATCCACGCAGCCCAGCTCCAGGTGTCTTGGGAAACATTCACACATCCCAGCTCCAGGTGTCTTGGGAAACATTCACACATCCCAGCTCCAGGTGTCTTGGGAAACATTCACACATCCCAGCTCCAGGTGTTTTGGGACAGATTCATCCACGCAGCACAGAGTTCATACTTTACCTTCTTGGTGGTGACGATCACTTCCCCGCTGCTATTGGTGGTGAGCCCGTGGGCTGATGGGAAGCTGCGACGAGGGGGTGGTGGAGGCGGAGACTTGGAGGGCTTCTCGGTGCGATATCGCGCCACGGTCAGCTCCGCTAACATGGAAAACAAAGGCATGTGTTTACGAAAATGCGCTCGGTCATAACCAAACCAAACCACCTCGGTCATAACCGAAACACGCGCAACACCATGTAAATCGGCCGTTCTCTCACCGGAACCCCGTCGTGACCCCCCCTCCAGCTTCTGGGCGGTGGCCTGGACCTTGGTGGGTTGGTGCTCACTGCTGGTGGTGCTGGTGGAGGTGGTGGTGGACGTACTGCCGGGGGCGGTGAACTGGGGTTTGGGGTGGGGTTTTGGGGGCACCGCAGGCTTGCTGATCTGCCTGGCAGCAAAGTCCAGGTCGGGGATGGCCTTCATCAGCTCAGCCTGGGTCTCTTCCAGCAGGCGGTTGATGTCCTGGGCACTGAACTGGGTCAGACTGGCCCGCTTCTCCTCCCAGTCCCGCTCCGCAGCCTGCATGGATGCACACGTCAACGATGTGTAAACGCACACACGTCTACCATAAACATTTACACGGATGGCCTGGATCTGATAGATGTGTCATAGACATGTGGAATCCATATGTTTCCTGGCAAATGGTTCCACAGATTGTCTGGTGAATGTACAGATTATATTGGGAATGTAAAGATGATTTGGTGAATGTACAGATTATTTGGTGGATGTACAGGTTTGTTGGGGAATGTACAGATTATTGTGAGGACGGGTGTAAAAGAGGGGTGTTCCGTACCAGTCGGACCTCCGCAGACACTGATTTGTCTGCACCACGACGGCTGGGCAGCTCGTCCAGGACCCGGCTTCTATAGCTGGACGTAAGGTGAGAGTCCTGCTCAGGTCCAGAGCCGTCTGGGTCACAGGCTGACATGGGCATCCAGTTGGCGAGGCTGAGTGGGGGACTGGTCAGTATGTCGAGGTCGGTCTTTCCTGGGTCGACTCGCTTGGTCAACTGGCTGGAGATGTCGTCCGGGCCCTTCCATAGGCCCTCGGTCACCTTCCTGTACGTACAGGTGGTATACAACACACTAACAACACACACAGCAGTGTCAGGGACCTGTCACTCCAACCCTGGGGACGAGGTTTCCAAGATCAGGCAATATACCTTCATTTTCTGCAGCAGCAGAAAACATTCTATTTGCTTGAAGATGCCGTTCTATCGTATTAAAGGATTTTGACTTCTCTTGCAAACCAAGTCACCAGTAGTATGGGGCCCTCGTAACAATAATGTAAAAAAACAGCATGAGAATGTGTGTATGACCTATGAAGGATGTTGTTGTATTGACCTATAAATGTAGTGTTTTGTTGACCCATAAAGAGTTATGTTGTGTTGATCCAAAAAGGATGGTGTTGTGTTTATCCATAACGGGCGGTGCTGTGTTGACCCACAAAGAAAGATTTGGTGTTGATCCATTAGGATGGGGTTGTTTGAGCCAAAAAGGGTGGGGTTGCGCACATTAAAGTGGTGTTGTGTTGACCCACAAAGGATAGTTTCATGTTGACCCATATAGGGTATTTAGGTATTGTAGTGATCCATGAAGGGTGGTGCTGTTGACCCATATAGGGTATATGGGTGGTGCTGT
>JACXGK010008534.1:8187-22250 GCA_016801125.1 Novumbra hubbsi | reverse complement strand
GACAGTTGAGGGGGTAGGCTGGCACCAGTAGATCTGACCATGGCTAGCTCGTTTCCATCCTCCTTGTTGTCTGCATCTGTGGGTCCAGCTAAAAAAGGCCATAAACCTGTCTTCCTATACATGCTATGTCCTTGCCTCTAATCTCTTGACTTATAGTCCTACCTCTGGAATGTACTTCTTAATATTTACGACCTCCAGCTGGCTAATTTCAGAGTATACGCCCTACTGGCACAGTTTGCTTCTAATAGCACACACACATCAAATCTTAACTAAAATAATCCACATCACCAACCCTTTTGGTTGGGACCACAGTGGTTCAGCAGTGGAATTCTGATTACTTACAACCAAATCATTGCCAATATATTCAACGCATGTCGTAGAACGTCGCAACTACAGACAATGCCAAAGTACAGCGGCAACACACCATTGCCACATTATAACGGATGAATGAAATGTTTACGTTAAACATCACCATGAGAATAAAATCATTAATTAACCAAAATGTTTGTTGTTACTTTAAAGTCAACACAACTTACATGGTTGGCTTTTCGTTGGGTACACGTTTTACTGCCAACCGATCTTTATGTCAACACATGAACTACAAAGCTGCAACTTACACTAATTCGGCCAACAATGGCAAAGCGACAATGACAGCTAACGCCAACTTACTGCCAACGTTGGGCCGACACATCATTGCCACATAGGTAAGTACTGGGAGATTATCTTGATTAACTTACTGCCAGTACACAGCTGGACACTGGATACAGCCGATGCGACTGCAACCACACTTTACAATTACCACAGAAATTGTAGCTTTTCTAGTTATTATCATCCCTATTTTGGCTGCTTCATCAGTAACATTCATAACATAACATTAGCTATGGCTAACTTAACCTAGACATGTACACCCTGTTGAAGGAATGTCCAAAACATGGTGAACATGTTGTTAGAAAACATATTATGTTTTATTTATATCTAAATACATATTTTATTTGAAATAACATACATACCAATCAATAACCAAAGTTCTCAGAGTAAGACATTGTTATGCAACTACATGACATCTTGAATTAACCTGCCAACCAGAATTGTTGTATTTCTCATGTGGTGGCTGTACGTTAGTATGTGGTCATCCGACCTCACATCGGTCATGGAAAAGAAAGCCCCCATGCTCACAATAATAGCTGTAATCTGTTTATTGTTCCTGATGTATAATGATTATTATGCATATAGATAAGTGTGCATTTGAGCATCGTTCTTTAACCATGCTCGTCTGTTTCCTAAAGATATGACCTTTTTCTTTTACAAATAGAAATAGACCATGAGAGGTTGCTAAATCGCCACTTGCCTCTTGTGTTTATTATGTTGGTCATGTGAGACCCGTAACCAATGACAGTCACGGTTTGGGCGCCGAGTGTCTGTGTGTGTATGTGTGTGACAGAGTCTGAATACCAATTTCAATCACCGCGTTTCAACCGGGTATCAACGTAGCCTACACGTTTACTACATTTTGCTTTCTTTCCTGACATGTAGCGGATACAGTGAATTGGCCGGCAGAAGTGTTTACGGTAATTGCTGATGCATGTTGAATTGTTATCACGTTTCGGATCGAATTGTGAGTAGATTAATCCACGCGAATAATCGTACTCTGTAAAATTTGTGGTTCGGATTTTCAACAGGGGCATTTTAAGGTTATGCTATATGTAGGCTTGTATACTACTGTATGAGTTATGTCCTAAAAAGGAAGTTTGTAATTTCTTTTGAATGGACAACAAATATGTACTGCGTAATCTTCCGTTTAGTGTGCTAATGTATCCTTGTTCCGCCAGTGTATTGGATCCGGAGAAACACAAATGTTTAGATGCACAAGTGTAGGCTATTTTCGAAAATAGAAAATACTGTATCTTCGGAAATTATTGAGACCACTTCAGATTCACATTTTGTGTTGAAGACGTAATTTATTATTGATTAAATATATTTTAATCAGTCAACAATCTTCACAGAATATCCGATAATGACAAAGCGAAGATATTTTTATATAAATTAGATTTGAATTGAATTTACTGAACATGAAAAACTTAATTATCTCATGAACTGCAGTCTATTGCCATGACTGCCCTGTATCGAGTCCTCTGATCATCCTTGGGATGTCTGGAGAATTGTCTTGGAGTTCACCTGTGACAAACCCCCAAAAAAACAAACACTTGTCTACAAGGTCCCACACTTCACAGTGCATGACAGTACAAAAACCAAGCCATGAAGTCCAAGGACATCTGTAGATTTCTGGGAAATAATTTTGTTGAGATGTAGATCTTAGGGAGGTTATACTAAAAATGTATTGAAAGTTTTCAGAAGCAACTGCAAATGTCTTTGATTGGGCCAGACAGAAACCCCATGGAACCTTTGTAGGGAGACCCAAAGATAAACATGTACGTACTGTGCCCATCCAATATGACAGACTTGGAGAGAAACTGCCCAAATCTAGCTGGTAGAGGCATCTTAAGATGTTAATGCTGCCAAATGCGCTTCAACAAAATACTGAGTAAGGGTGAGTAAGGGTCATGTGATATTTAGGTTTTCATCAAAAACTTTCTAAAAACATCTGTTTGGCAAAGTATAATTACAAAACATGAACATTTGATTGTGTAATAGTCCTTACACATTCAATTCTGTTTTTGATGGGATATGAATTTAAAATGAAGAATCTATTCGTAGGCTACATCCTTGTTGTCAAGTCTGATAACAAACTGACCTCTGTTTCGCACATGAAGGCACTTGTCAGCATAATGGAAGTATAAAGAAGATTTATATTTATATAAGGTTTTGTGGCTCATCCCAATTATGTGTACAGCCTTTACCTAGAGATCGGGATATTAAGGACTGGCTTGTTGGGCACCAAGACACACAATAAGCATAGCTCTTGTATAAAAATGTAGCTTGATGGTGATAATGAATAACATAAAAAATCTTGAAAAAAAGACTGGAAAAGTTGTGTAACGTAAAAGAAAACCTGTTGGAACAATTAAATTAATTGTTTACGTCAGTAACATGACTGGGTATAAAAAGAACATCCCAGTCTTTCCGAGGGAAAGACAGGAAGGGGTTCACTACTACATGATTGACTGTGGGCAAATATTTTCTCAATGTAAAATTGCAAAGGGTTCGGAGGTCATATACGATACATATTATCGTTAAAATATTCAGAGAGTCCAGCAAAATCTCTATGCAAGGGACAAAGCCGAAAACCAATATTGGATGTCCATGGTTGTCCTTCTGGAAGGTTCTCCTCTCTTCGCAAAGCTGGAGCTCTGTCAGTGACCATTGGGTTCTTGGACACCTCCCTGACTAAGGCCCTTCTCCCCCAATTGATCAGTTTGGCCTGGCGGCCAACTCAAGGAAGAGTCCTGGTGGTTCCAAACTTCTTCCATTTATGGATGATGGAGGCCACTGGGCTCATTGGACCTTCAATGCTGCAGAATATTTTCTGTACCCTTCCGCATATCCGAGGTCTACAGACATTTCCTTGGACTTCATGGCTTGGTTTGTGCTCTGACATGAACTGTCAACTATGGGACCTTATATAAACAGGTATGTGCCTTTCCAAATTATGTCCAATCAACTGAATTTACCACAGGTGGACTCTAATCAAGTTGTAGAAACATCTCAAGGATGCTCAGTGGAAACATTATGAGCTCAATTTTGAGTGTCTTGACTAAGGCTGTGAATACTTATGTACATGTGATTTTTTTTTTTTTATAGATTTGTCACGTTATCATTATGGGGTATTGTATGTAGAATTTTTAGGAAAACTATTTATTTAATCAATTTTGCAATACGGCTGTAACATAACGACATGTAGAAAAAGCGAAGCGCTGTGTATACTTTCCAGATGTACTTAATCAAATATTATTTAAGCAAAGTACTATATACCTGGGTAAATAAATACATAGGTCAATAAATATTGATTTGAAATATTGTTTTGTTTTTATGTTAAAAATTTTCCTTTAAAAGTTGAAACATTTTGAGCATAAGATCAAGCTGATGAATATTTTTCATACTTTTTGCTAGTATTATGATCTAATTTTAGTGTCTCTTTTAATTTGGAGACTGAGCTCTGAGCTGGGAGCAGCACAGCTTACAGCTGCTTACATAACACCTATTGAGTGGAGTTTAGTAAATGGAGGGGAAGCGGAGATGGAAAACACCCCTAACAATGTAACACACACACACACAAACCATCTTACTTAAGCTTGTGTTTTTCCCTTTTGCTATGGAGATGCTCCAGAAATAGGCTCTGTGAATAAGGATAAGTTGCCAAAGGTTACATCATCCAAGGTTGAGTAGGTCGGTACCTCATGAAGGAAGAACATGAAAGCAGTTCCTGAAAAAGACAAATATTCATACTTGACAGGCCCTAGTGTTTTTGGAACCCTACAAAATATTTAATTGGGGTGCTTCAATCTCCCGGCAAATAATTGTCCCACCTCTTTCTGATGGAGATGTAATGAATAAATGATTATACATTTCCAGCAATTATGTATTTTTATGTAGGACATAGCAATATTGTCTATTTTAAAGCAAGTTTTCTGCAGTCTCACAAAGGTTCCCATGCAGCAAAGGGAGTGTGTCAAACTTTCTGAAAGAAATATCAAGCAATCTGAAGTGAAATATAAGCAATTAATTTTTAGTATGTAAATTATATTTATTGTATATTAACTGTAACACACAGTACTAGTCAAAAGTTTGGACATTCAAGGGTATTCTTTAATTTTTTTTTATTTTCCACTTTGTAGAACAATAGTAAAGACATAAAATCTATGAAATAACACATGTAATCATGTAGTACCCATAAAAGGGTTAAACAAATCAAAATACATAAAATTGTTGATTTATAAATATTTGATTGTCTCAAGATAGTGCAGCAGGTGGCATCCTTGGTGTATTGGTGCGTGCTGTTTTGTCTGCGCAAACGTGTACATCACACACCGTTACCTGGAAAAATTCTCTACAATGTGTGTTTGCTGTGCAACAAACAGGATGAACTTCAGCTACTGGCAGGAAAGGACAGAGACTTTTACTCATCTTCAGTTTCATGTTTTACGGAGACATGGCTGTGTGGATTGATACTGGACTCTGCGCTGCAGCTGGCAGGCAACTTTTCAAAGCGGATCGCGACACAGAACTCTCCGGCAAAACAATCTGTTTTTTGACACTAATTGTGGCTGGTGTAATGATGTGACTGTGATTCAACAGCACTGTTGTCCTGATCTGGAATCATTCTACATTAACTCTAGACCTTTCTACTCCGCCGTAAGTTTGCTTCATATATTTTGGTCGATGTTTACATTCCACCGCATAACAACGTGCTGGAGGTACAGTGCATGCCGACCAGATACTGGGTGTGGAGCGTACAAACCCGGACTCCTTAGTTATTGTCCTCAACAAAGGAAATCTCAGCCATGAACTCCTCAATTACAGAAAATTGAATGCCTGACCAGATAGGAGAACGTTCTGGATCACTGTTACACTACAGTCAGTGGTCACGCCATCCCCCGTGCTGACCTTTGTGGTCATGAAGTCATTTGAATGCCCTGTGCTGTATCACCTCAAAGCCATCACCGGCCCTCTCTTGGACCCCCTGCAGTTTGCCTACAGAGCCAACAGATCTCTAGATGATGCAGTAAACAAGGCCCTCTGCTTCATAATCCAGCACCTGGACTCCTAAGGAACCTTTGCCAGTATCCTGTTTGTAGACTTCAGCTCCGCTTTTAATACCATCATTCCAGCTCTGATGCAGGACAAGCTCTCCTTCCTGCAAGTGCCTGAATCCACCTGCAGGTGGATCACAGACTTCCTGTCTGACAGGAAGCAGCGCGTAAGGCTTGGGAAACATGTCTCTGATCCCCAGTCCTTCAGTACTGGATCCCCTCAAGGCTACGTCCTTTCTGCTCTGCTATTCTCCCTGTACACCAACTGCTGCACCTCCAGTCATCAATCCGTCAAGCTCATGACGTTTTTGGGGGACAACACCCTCATTGGGCACATTTCTGGTTGGGATGAGACCAGCTGAAGAAGTTCAACCTGCCAAAGACAATGATGGTGCACTTCTACACAGCCATCATTAAGTCCATCCTCACCTCCTCCACTGCCAAGGACTGCCAAGTGCAGCGTATCATTTGGTCTGCTGAGAAGGCGATTGGCTGTAATCTGCTATCCCTCAAGGACATGTACGCCACCAGGACACTGAGGGGTGCAGAAAAGATTGTGGCTGACCCCTCCTGTTTCAGGCACTCCCCTCCATCCACGGTTGATTAGGTCCAAAGGTTGATAAGGTCCAACTCTGACGTCCAACTTATGCCAAACCATCATAAATTTGGGTTAAGGTGGGAAGGTTGTGGAGGTCAGGTCATCTGATGCAGCACCGTCGCTCTCCTTCTTAGTCAAACAGCCCTTACACAGTGTCACCAGAAAAGCACCCCCACAACTCCACTTCCACGCTTCATGGTGGTTACCGCACATGTAGAGATCATATTTTCAGCCACTGCTTCTCACAATGATACTTCAGTTAGAAAAACAACAACTCATCAGGGACAGATTTCCACCAGTCTAATGTCCATTTCTTGTGTTTTTTCTTGTGTCATTCTTATTATTGGTGTTCTTCATTAGTTTTTTTCCCAGCAATTCCAGCCTATAGGCCTGAGTCATGCAGTCTTTCACTGAACAGTGGATGTTGAGATGTCCGCTACTTTAACTCTGTGAAGCATTTATTTGGACTGCAATCTGATGTGCCGTTAATAACAATTTCTAATGAACTGATCCTTTGCAAATGAGACAACTCTAAGTCTTCCTTTCATTGGCAGTCCTCATGAGAGCCAGTACAATCATAGCACTTGATTGAGTGCAGTTGATTTTCAACTGCACTTGAAAAAAGCTTTTGACATTTTACAGATTGATTGACCTTCATTTGAAGATGGACTGTTGTTTCTTTTGGTTTATTTGATGTGCCATATTATGAACTACTACAGTACAGATATAACAATGGTATTCTGTATTCCAACCATACCCTGCCACAACACAACTAAATGGCTCAAAAGCATTAATAAGGAAAGTGATTCCACAAATTAACTTTTTACAAGCCACACCTGTAAATGGAAATGCATTCCAGGTGGCTACCTCATAAAACTGGTTGGGGCAATGACTGGTACTATACATGCAAATGTTAATGCACAGGAAGTATCTGTGAAAATAGTGATTTGTATCTCCATGTTGGAAAAGTTTAAGTGAACACTTTGGAGCCATAATGACAGTGATTGAAGAGGGCTTAGCATGGTACATTAATCTAAAACAAGTATGCCACTGTCTGCTTTTTACAGTTTTTTTTTGTTTGGCTTCATGAATAAAATTAAAGCTGCCTGCTATAGGATTCTCAGTGATGTTTTACCATTTCCTTTTCTCCCTATATTTTGGAGGTTTATTAAGCACAATGTAATTATAGATTCATTTTAAAATTATAAATATAGCTGCTTTTCTTTTGATAGAGATTTTGTGAAGAATTTGTAAAAACACTTGCGTTTCATGTGTCGTGCTGTGAAAGCTTAATTTTGACACAAATAATAGCAATTGTCCCAACTTTGGCCTCCACCTGTCAATCATTTAAGTTACTGTCCCATTTTCTGACTAAAGCAGAACATCATTTAGGATGTGAATATGATGGAAAATGTATACCAAAGAGGATTCCACAGACGTTAGAGATAAAGATATGCATAGATTGGGAAAAGGGCGCAAATGCTTAGATTAGGAAAAGGGTACAAAATAAATAAAGTGTTTAGACCTCCCCGGTGAACACTGCGGCACTTCCATGAACTTAGCACTCAGATGTTTGAAGGAGCGACAGAGTTAAGTTGCTGGGACAGGGAGTGATGGTGTACCAATCAACCGCATCAAGAGCTATACATAAAACCGGCCTTTGTTGGGGGGAGAAAGAAGCTGTTTCTTTCAGAAGTATGTGAGATTCACCCACCTTTAATTTGGGAATAGATTTTATATTCAGATAAAACCAATTTAACACTACATCAGAGGTATGTTGTGTGGTGCGTTCGTCATGCCGTATAGTGATGCTTTACGTCAGTAGGGGCGTTTTGTTCAAATTAAAAGGAAGGATCATCCACAAGATCTGAATATTATATATTACTAGAATAGGCAAAAATATCTTTGAGATGCTGTGTGAATGACTATTGTAGCTCGAAATGGATGATTTTCAATGGAATATCTTGACTTTGTGTGCACTCTTGATGTTTTGTGACATTCAACCCCCACTGTCTCTTCATGGAGCCATGAATAAAGCAGCAGCAGTAGCAGCAGCAGCAAGGGTACTGTAGCATGTAAAAGACAGAAGGTGGCTGTGCATCCTAATAGAAGCGGCAGTGTGTCTGCATCAGAGTCGCAGACACCCACATGACCTCCTCATTTAGCCGGGGCATTACCAATGACCTTGACAGAGTGTACTAGTGCTTATATTCATTAAAGACGCATCCGCACACATTCAATACGCACACAGTGAGCTCTCTGATGTAGACGTTACATCCAAAATGCGAGAAATGTCGGCCCTGTTACATGAACCTGCCTGTGTTGCTCATCTTTGCTGTCGTTGGAAAGTGCTAGTGGAAGACACGTGGTTGGGGGGGGGGGTAAAATGTGATACTGTGTAATTTCTGCTGATACATGGATTGGCTTGATCTGGTATCAGGCTTGCTCATGTCTGCTGTAGCTGGAAAGTGGAGCTGGAATTACAATGTTAGGACTTGAGTGGTGTTTTACAGGAAGAAAGGGAGTGAAGACCTGAAATTCTACCATAAGAACACATTCTGTTTCCTGTAGTAACATTTTGTACAACATGTCGTGGAAATAGTCATAATATGATTAAATGCAACAGGATTCTGGTACTTTCTCTGGTAATTTCAAAAAAAAATTGCTTAAATAAGCAGAAAACACAGGAATACTGCAACTGAGATTTGATGGTTGTCAAGTTAAGCAAATGTTTTAACCTATGGTTACAATTCAATCAATTGCAACATACAACCATTGCAGACTCTTTCAATGTTAATACTATATTCTTGTGTCCTCCAGTTTTAAAACAGGTATCCCCTTTTTCTCTTTCAGCTGTTGTCATTGGATATTGACACTAAAGTTCTACCTGTCTTTAATATAAAATACATTATGTAAATTGCAATTGGCGAATCTATAAATCTCTTCGTCTGCTGTTGATTGACTTACTGCCTTAGTAATTTATCCCACCCCATTCTGATAAGGATCTTGCTGAAGGTGCTGTCAAATTAAAAGAATAGTTCATCCAAGCAATACATTACGCGTTAGTTTCCTTACCCTCAAAGCAGACTTTGGACAAGACATTAATACAGGGGTCTCCAAACCGTTCCACGGAGGGCCGAGTGTCTGCAGGTTTTCACTCTCACCTTGTACTTGATTGATTAATTATGTCACTGATTGGTTAGGTCTACCCTCATCTGGTTATTTAGGTCTGAACCTGGAACCAATTTACAGGAAAAAACTAAAACCTGCAGACACTCGGCCCTCTGTGGAACGGTTTGGAGACCCCTGCATTAATACGTTTCTTGGGTTTGTTTACCTGGCAATTGTCTACTGTGGCAGCCAACACCCCAGCACCACGGAGGAATCCACTCCAGGTTTTACAACCACCCACCCCTTAGCCAGCCAACGAGGGGCACATTGCACCTCATCAGCTCATTGGGGAAGGGATAAATCCTCCCCAGTACAAGACTCGTGGGAAGAGTAGCAGCGAGAGCCCTGTATGGCTGCATACCGAAGGCTACTAAAAAACCCTAACCAACCAGTGTGTTCCTTTGTCAACAGGTGTAACCCGCAGAAGGAACAGAGAAAGCTGTTGTTACCCTCAACTGAGGAGGAACCTGAGTTTTTGATTTGGACAATAAACCTTTTGTTTTGTGCATTAACCCTGAGTTTGGTTGTGTCTGTTCCAAGCTGTGTGAGGTCACCCCTCGGTCTGAACTCCCTGGTTGCCACACTACAAAAGCCACTGCATGGTCGAAATCCAGTGAAAGTGAAATTTCTCTTGACCACATAATCCAGGGAGACAGGATACCGCTAACAATGTTTTGTAAGGGACTGCATGTCCAGAAATGATCCCATAGGAACTGCCAATGGCACATTCGATTATATGTACTTATTTAATTTGACCATTGGATGTAATTAACTATTTAGGGAATAGTTCATTTGACAATCTCAACTGTTGTTAATGTCGTCCCTTTAGCTGTGCGGTTGAGGTGGGCTGGTTTCTGAGCGAGCCCGTATGACCGTGATGGAAGAGGCTGCTACTCTGCTGGAGAGGGAGCATGTACACAGCGTCTACGAGAGAATTGCTCCTTATTTCAATGACAGCCGCTACAAGGCCTGGCCCAAGGTGCAACAGTTCCTTCTGGAGCAGGAACCTGGCAGTATGATTGCTGACGTGGGTATGTAGGCCTGTGTGCCTGTTCTAAGGATGATGCGTGTATGTCACTGGTTCTGCACCACTTGGATTACTTTACATCTATTCAAAAGCTAGTGATACTCAGTGCCCTTTACATTACTGCCCATACAAAGTGCGGTCCATAAGTAAATGGAGAGTGATAGAAATATTGTGGTTTGGGGTCTGTACTCCAACACATTTGGATTTAAAATATAACAAGGTCTACAAGGTTAGCAGACTGCTTTCATTTAAGGGTATTTACATCCATAAACCATGAACTGTGTATGAATTACAGCCTTTTTTTATGAATAATCCCTCCAATTTTAGGGGACCGGAATTCATTGGCCAACCTAACATAATCCTACATTAAATTGTCATTTTACTACTTGGTCGCAAATCCTTTGCATTTGATGACTGCCTGAAGTCATTGTGCATTTGCAATGCACAATAACAAAATGTAAGCCATAAAAGTTACAGCCGTGCCCAAACGTTTTGAGAATGGCACAAGTATTGGTTTACACAAAGTTTCCTGCTGCAGTGTTTTTTGATTTTTTTTGTCATATATTACTATATTATGTTGAAGTATAATTACAAACATTTCATAAGTTTCAAAGGCTATTATTGACAATTACTTTAAGTACATGTAAAGAGTCAATACCCTCCTTTTAGACCTCTGCAATTCACCCTGGCATGCTGTCAATTCACTTATGGGCCACATACTGACTTATGGCAGCCCATTCTTGAATATTCAATGCTTAATTTGTGGGGTTTTGTTTGTTCACTGGCCTCTTGAGGATTGACCACAATTTCTCAATGGGATTAAGGTCTGGGGATTTTCCTAGCCATGGACACAAAATGTCAATGAGCAAATTACCTTATGGCAAGGTGCTCCATCATGCTGGAGAAGGCATTGTTCGTCACCAAACTGTTGTTGGATGGTTTGGAAAAGTTGCTCTCTGAGGATGTTTTGGTATCCTTCTTTATTCATGGCTGTGTTCTTAGGCCAAATTGTGAGTGAGCCCACTCAGTTGGCTGAGAAGCAACCCCACACATGAATGGTTTTAGGATGCTTTACTATTGGCATGACACAGGACTGATGGTAGCGCTCACCTTTTTTCCCAGATGCTTCAAACAATTGGAAAGTAGATTCAACAGAGAAAATGACTTACCCCAGTACTCAGCAGTCCAATCCCTGTACCTTTTGCAGAACATCAGTCTGTCCCTGATGTTTTTCTTGGAGAGGAGATGTTTGGAGGATGACACCAGGCTATCCTCCAAACATCTTCACCTCACTGTGCGTGCAGATGCCTGCCTGCTGCCATTCCTGAGCATGTTGTCTACTGGTCCTTTTGTGGCTGGGCTGAAATGTATTGGAAATGTTTTTGGGGGGATTAAGTTATTAATTAGTTAGTAATTTTCATGGCAAAGAGGGACTTTGCAATTAATTGCAAATAATCTGATCACTCTTCATGTTATTCTGGAGTATATGCAAATTGCCATCATAAACACTGAGGCACTAAAATAATATTTGTGTCATTCTCAAAACTTTTTGCCACGGCTGTAAAAACCTATTATCTGCACTGACATTCCACTGACATTCCAATATTTCTAAATATATTTGGATTTGCAACTTCGTAAATCCAATAGTAAAATGGGTGCACTGTACAGGGATTATAATGATATTGGCAAGTAAAAATAAAACATTTTATTGTAATTTTCAAAGACCTCAATTATATATAGTATCTTACAAAAGTGGGTATACCTGTCACATTTTTGTAAATATTTGATTATATCTTTTCATGTTACAACACTGAAGACATGACGCTTTGCTACATTGTAAAGTTGTGAGTATACAGCTTGTATGACAGTGTACATTTGCTGTCCCCTCACAATAATTCAACACACAGCCATTAATGTCTACGCTGCTGGAAACAAAAGTGAGTACACCCCTAAGTGAAAATTTCTGAATTAGGCCCAAAGTATCAATATTTTGTGTGGCCACCATTATTTTCCAACACTGCCTGAACTCTCTAGGGAATGGAGGTGGGCATGCCCCACAGATGTTCAATAGGGTTTAAGTCTGGAGACATGCTTGGCCAGTCCATCACCTTTAGCCTCAGCTTCTTTATCAAGGCAGTGGTCGTCTTGGAGGTGTGTTTGGAGTCGTTATCATGTTGGAATACTGCCCTGCGGCCCAGTCTACGAAGGGAGGGGATCATGCTCTGCTTCAGTATGTCACAGTACATGTTGGCATTCATGGTTCTCTCAATGAACTGTAGCTCCCCAGTGCCGGCAGCTCTCATGCAGCCCCAGACCATGACACTCCCACCACCATGCTTGACTGTAGGCAAGACACACATCTTTGTACTCCTCACCTGGTTGCCACACACGCTTGACACCATCTGAACCAAATACGTTAATCTTGGTCTCATCAGACCACAGGACATGGTTCCAGTAATCCATGTCCTTACGCTGCTTGTCTTCAGCAAACTGTTTGCGGGCTTTATTGTGCGTCATCCTAAGAAGAGGCTTCCTTCGGGGACAACAGCCATGCAGACAGTTTTGATACAGTGTGCGGCGTATGGTCTGAGCACTGACAGGGTGACCCCCCCACCCCTTCAAACTCTGCAGCAATGCTGGCAGCACTCATACGTCTGTTTCCCAAAGCCAACCTCTGGATATGACGCTGAGCACGTGCACTCAACTTCTTTGGTCGACCATGGCGAGGCCTGTTCTGACTGAACCCTGTCCGGTTAAACCGCTGTATGGTCTTGGCCACCGTGCTGCAGCTCAGTTTCAGGGTCTTGGCAATCTTCTTATAGCCTAGGCCATCTTCATGTAGAACAACAATTCTTTTCTTCAGATCCTCAGAGAGTTTCTTTGCCATGAGGTGCCATGTTGAACTTCCAATGACAAGTATGAGTGTGAAAGCGATGACACCAAATTTAACATACCTGCTTCCCATTCACACCTGAGACCTTGTAACACTAACGAGTCACATGACACCAGGGAGGGAAAATGGCTAATTGGGCCCAATTCTGACTTAGGGGTGTACTCACTTTTGTTTCCAGCGGTGTAGACATTAATGGCTGTGTGTTGAGTTATTGTGAGGGGACAGCAAATGTACACTGTTATACAAGCTGTATACTCACTACTTTACATTGTAGCAAAGTGTCACGTCTTCAGTGTTGTCACATAAAATGATATAATCAAATATTTACAAAAATGTGAGGGGAGTACTCACTTTTGTGAGATAATGTATGTAATTGTTGCATTTTAGAATCAACTCTATAATGCAATTGTTTTTTAGCACATCCATAGATGCATGCACAAAATATGCATAGAGAGCTGTGTTGGTTTCAAATCAAATCAAATCAAATTTATTTATACAGCCCTTTTTACAACAGCAGTTGTCACAAAGTGCTTTTACAAAAACACCCAGCCTAAAACCCCAGTGAGCACGCAACAACAGGATTGAAGCACGGTGGCTAGGAAAAACTCCCTACGGGGCCGGAGTGTAGGAAGAAACCTAGAGAGGCACCAGGCTCAAAGGGGTGGC
>JACXGK010008533.1:0-22167 GCA_016801125.1 Novumbra hubbsi | reverse complement strand
AGAGGCCATGTCACGGTCAGCAGAAGGGCCCCCAGAGGCCATGTCACGGTCAGCAGGGGCCCCCAGACTCACCTGCAGGCGGTAGGCTTCCAGAGCCTTGCGGTAGCAGCCCACCCGGCAGTACAGGTCCCCAAGCTGCTCGGTCAGCCCCACGGCCTCATGGGAAGGCACGGCACCTCCCACCTCGCCCAGAGCCTCCTCCAGCTGACTGCCACGAATCGCTATAGCAACCACAGAAAGACTGTATAAACAGAAAGATCAAGGAAACCGCCATGACAGCCACCGTCTATATAACCCCCCCCCTCCCCCTTGAATACAGACCCACATCTGTCCTGAGAATCCCCACCTCCTCTCATCCCCTCCTCCTCTCATCCCCACCTCCTCTCATCCACACCTCCTCTCATCCACACCTCCTCTCATCCACACCTCCTCTCATCCACACCTCCTCTCATCCCCTCCTCCTCTCATCCACACCTCCTCACATCCCCTCCTCCTCACATCCCCTCCTCCTCACATCCCCTCCTCCCCTCGGCTGTTCACCTTGTTTGAAGGCTTTCTTCACAGCCTCTTGGTCCACGGTGTGCTGGGAGCCCAGGGAGAAGGCCTTCTTCAGGGAACGCTTGGCAGCCAGGAAGTCCCCCAACGACAGCTGAACCTTTAGAACGTAGCAACGCAGAAGCACTTACAGCTGGGATGGATGAGTTACCGCAACAACGTGCACAAAGCCCTGAGACGTTTTATTTAGGGACGGACAAATGGCACATCCTCTTGTTCTCCGTTCACTTTCCGCTCTTCCTACCTTGCCGATAGAGTGGAAGCACTCGCTCTCCAGGAACTTGTCTCTGATCTTGCGGGCACACTCTTTAGCCGCCTCCAGGCTCCGCATGGCACTGGAATGGTGCCCGGTGCGAAAGTAGATGTTGCCCAGGTTAAAGTTGGCACGAAACAGATCTTCCAGGAGCTTGTTCTTCCTAAACAGACGACGGCAGGACACCAACTCACTTAGAGGGAACTATTCTATGATTTTAGACACATTTCAACAGCAAGGCTCACAGGCCAAACAGGAGCTCAATAGCCTCGTAACGTAGTAGCGTAATGCTACTTCACAGATTATCTATATACCAAGAAAATGCAATTCATGTGTTTAACAAAATGTTACTGTCAGGAAGTGATTTTCTTTATGCGGTGGCAGGTATAGTTCAGCTCTTACTCTGCGATGTAGATGCTGAGGCGGATGTATTTACTGCAGTGCTTGGGCTCCCCCAGGTGGTCAGAGACGAGGCCCAGGTTGAGGTAGAGGCGGGCCTTCATCTCACTCAGCTCCCTGCTACTCACTGTTCCTGAGGAAAATAAGGATAAAGAAGATTGTGGTTCATCTGAGGACTTGGGAAGGGGGTTTCTCCTGATCAAGAAAGCAAATCTCTGGCAAAAATATGGATTTACTTATACAAATCTGAGACATACATACACACACACTCTCAAATACACACACTCACAACAAATTGTCGGGCACACAGACACACACCTTCCAGTTGCTTGTCTACAACCTCCATGCTCTTCCTAAAGGCATCTTCCGCCTGCCTCAAGCTCTCTGTTGATGAGTCAGACTCAAAGCGGAACAGGAAGGTTCGGCCAATGGTGGCTAACGCCCTCTGTTCTTCTGCATGATCGTTGACGGAGCGAGCCAGATCCAGGTGACATCTCTGGTGCTACAAAACACACCAAGACACTTCATTACCCTCCGTGGCTTCTGTCTGACATCCAATCAGTGGGAGAGTGAGGATTTTCTATTGACAAAAAGGTCTAATCGCACACCTGTTAAGTTGTGGGCAGGTGCGGGAGAAAAGAACACAGCATAACAGCATGCTGTTGCTACTGGCAATTGTTAAAATAAAACAAACATTTTGGATTGTTCTACTTGTGCCTTACAGGTTCATGAGAAATATGGATCAAAATGTGTTACAAAAGAGTTTCTGACTGAGCAATATTGAGGATCACAAATCCGATACAAAGTTGTTGTAGGCTGAAAGCCATTTACACACCTTTAAAGCAGCTTCTATGTTTCCCATCTCAGCATAACACTCCCCTATCTTACGATTGGCCACTGCACGTCCAATTACGTCATTAATTGCAGTGGAAATTTGCAATTCCTGCCGATGTTCCTCAATAGCAGCGCCATAATCACCTGGAAACAAAAAGGTAAATAGAGGTTGACAGGAATCACAAAAAGATTATAAGACTTTTGTTAGAAGAGATGAGGCAACTTTGACATTTTCTCTATACAATAATGAAAGAACATTGTCACACTTAACCATTTCTTGACAGCACTTCTCCGAGTTGATTGCAAAGACTGGCCTCTTCTCTAAAATTATTACTGTTCTGGGCTTTGCTCTTGGCTTTTTGCAGTTCTGAAAAAAACGGGAGAACACAACGAATGACGGCCATAATAGCCAATTACCTTGGTACGAAGCATGTTATGACAAGGAATGTACGGTTTATATAAAATACGGTTTAAATAACGTACGGTTTAAATAAAATCTGTCAACCTTGCATACAGGAACACACAAGTCCTGACATGGTGGAGACGAGTAACGTCAGAAATACACGTGGATCCTAGTTTTCTTTTACACCAAAGTATGTCAAAATATTTCGATAAAACCAAATTCCACGTTGGGAATAAATATATTGCTTGTACCTTAGTGGCTCAAGTGAACATGGACAACAGGTCACTCAGGTTCTTGCGGGGGAGCAAGGGGTAGGGTTAGGGGTAGAGTTAGAGTTAGGGGTAGAGTTAGGGGTAGGGTTAGGGGTAGGGTTAGGGGTATGGTTAGGGTTAGGGGTAGGGTTAGGGGTAGGGTTAGGGTTAGGGGTATGGTTAGGGGTAGGGTTAAGGGTATGGTTAGCGCTATGGTTCGGGGTATGGTTAGGAGTATGGTTAGGGGTACGGGTTGAGTTAGGGTGCCACCTTCGCCTACTTTTGATCCTGGAAAACCCCAGCCATTGTTTAGTTGGACATATTAACATTATGCAGAATAATTTAGTTGCTGTTTATACCTACTGCATACTCTTTGCATGCAAGGATAGCCTGAAGTATGAAGCCCATAGACATCAGCAGACAATGGGTATCATTTGTTTGTACAAGATTTTCTCTACACCAAATTAATTATGCTGCCATCAGCAGTTAGATCATCAACAAAGACTTGATTTAGATCCACGTCATGACACAACCATGACACAACCTCCAGAACATTCCGCAGACGGGTGGGATACTTTGGATCAGGGACCGTTCATCTTATGTTCCCTGCTTCTGGTACAGATGCATCTCATACGTATCTGTCCATAACATATTTTCCCTGCATTATACAGAATCCTATATGTACATTTTCAACCAACTGCGATTTTGGCGATTCTTGAGACTTACTGTATACGTACTGTACATTACATTTTATCATTAAAGCAGTAGTTCCATTAAATAGTTGTTAACAAATAAACACACTTTACAGAAACATAACCCAAGTCCTACTCGTTCGACGTAGGATCGAAGGGGAACAACTTACGTTTTATCTCCCGGGCAGCGCTCATCTTGTTTCGTCTGACAGCTTACGCAGAACTGACAGCCAAATATATATTTAGGATCCACCTTACCGATCGACTGCTAACTGTAGTCGATAGTAAGGCACTGCAAGACAACTACGTTAGGTTGGCTGGCCATAAAGCTGTTGCGGATCCTCTAGCTAACGTTGGCTAATAGCTACCGTTTTCTACTCTCTGTCAGCGGAAATCTTTTTCTGCATAGATCATACAACTGTCTTTACACTATGTCATTATTGATCCTGATCCGATTCATAACGTTAAACCAGGATTGTAGATTAGATCGTTTGGTTTTCTTTCTATAACATTCAATAAAACCCCGCCAATGTTTATGCCAATCTCTGCTTTGCAGACTGTTCATTGGCTGACGGTCTGGCGCTTGAATGTGACGTGGAGAATGTGAATGTGAAGTCCAATCAAAGAAAGTATATCTTGGTTTATTAAAATCAATAATAATGAAAATATTATGAAAGAAGGCTCAATTTATATTTAAAGTTTTCTTCATGCTCTGTTTTGTTTTTCTAATGAGGCAGTTCAATATGCCCACAAATTGGTTTGAAGCCTGGTGCGTTTGACACAAAGGCAGTAGAGGGTCTGGATTCACACCAAAAACTGCTGGTTTAATACCCTTCCAAACATCCTGTCCTCTTCACCTTCCAGACTGTTTGATGGAGACTTTGAACAGAAGAACCCAATACCGACACCTTAAGGAAGGCAATGACCAACTTTTCTTTATTGAGTCCACCATAAATTCCATGTTGTATCAGTGTATCAGAAGAGAATTTGAGGCCATCTGTCAAAAACCTGAGAGCTGTACCTAACATGGATCTTGAACCAGGACAATGTTCCAGAACATGAAAGCAAAGCTACAACGGAATAACACATAGTGGGGGGACTTAAAGCTGGTCATCGACGCTGTAGGGGAACTTGAAACAGGCCCTGTGTGGAAGAAAGCCATTGAACACGACACAGTCGAAGCAGAACTATATTGGGCAAAAATGACTACCAGCCAATGAAACAGACAGTTATGAAAGAGACAGCTATATTAAGTTTTTTCAGCCGAATGGGGCTAGACCAACCATTAGAGGTTAGTTAGGCATGTACTCACTTATCCCGCACTATGAATTTAAATTATAGAGATGGATAAATAATTGCAAAGTAAAATCTTTTAGGGTCATGTCTTGAATTTGCAACCATTTATCTGTCAATAGTGTTAAAGAGAATATTACATATCAAAATATGTAAAGAAAAAGGCAACCTTACTGGGGGTGTAATTAGTTTACATGACTGTAAATGACAGTATAACATTTTCAGGCACCCTTTTGGGCCCAACAGCGCCATTTTTACACCAGTGGCCAGAAATCACATGTCTTTAAGGTTTGGTATCTAATGTATGTACCTCCACATATTCGTTTTTTCATCAACATAACATAATAAATCGCTAAAACAAGCCCAACCCTGTTCCCATACGCAGAGGCTGCCCAACCCTGTTCCGGTAAACCTACAGTTCTCTGGGTTATGATTGGTGTTAGGGTTAGGCTGTGTGTCTGCAGGTTTAAACAAACAGGTGAGGATAGAAGTAACCAATTAGTGACCTAATTAATCAATCAAGTACAAGGTGATAGCGGAAAACCTGCAGACACTCAACTCTGTGGAACAGGTTTGACACGCCTGAATTAAACTGATCGTGACAACAGCACCATGAATGCATCTGCACTGTCATTTTCCTTATATGGAGATGGTTCATTGGACACTGCTCTGAAAATCCACTGAATTAATGCATTTCTGTGGAGCGATTAGCAAACCAAAACTTCAGTGGTCAAAATTAATCATCTTAGTGGAAGCATGAATGCAATCTGGTTATTTACGTAATATATTAGAGGGTCAAACATATTACAATTAGGCCAGGCGGTTTGGTAATTGTGCCATATGATATTGCGAACAGCCAAAACATCTGGCCTTAATTATTAGACCATAAACCCTAGTCTAATAATTAAGCCCTCAGGTCAACATCAGGACAAGTCCCACAGACGCCGCCAAGGTAGCAGGAGAGTCAGTGCAGCAGTCCAGATATGAAGCATGACACAGTTGAATCAGTATTTCTGTTACGAATAAGTGTGGATGTCAACGTCTTCATTGTCCTGATACTCCTACCTTCAATGAGGACCCATTAAGTCATGTCTAGCTTGGTGTATGTTTTTCTCGTGTATTTTCTTAAAGAAATACAAATTATATATTGACATTTTTCAATAATTCTATTTAGTGTTATCAGAAAACAATCTGGAGAAGTATTCAATCCTGAAAAAAACCAGTGTAGTCAAGGTTCAGATGAATACAACAATGAAGAAAGATGACTTTAATTGAATAACAACTGGTATTGGTGTAGAATGTTCTACATTGATGAACATCATTAATTAATATATGACTGCACCATTTGATTAAACAGGTTAAGCCTTTCTAAAAAGACACCAATCTCTTAGAGTGTGTATGTAGGCTAATCCCACATATCAATGATAGTGAAACCCAGGCTGAGGCCATATTTCAACAGTAGCATTCTTAGAAAACCTTTAAGCAAAATAGCTTTAGGTGACACTGTGAAGTCCACTGATAAGCACACAGCTGAGGGATTTGACATCCCTCAACATCAGCCTGACTGTATTATCTAGATCCCATAGCCACTGTATATCCCTTCACTGACCTCCCAAACAAGCACAACCCATCATTATAAGAATTGGTCCGGGTTATATAGAGCAGAGGGAGCAGAGCAGCAGAACAAGCTACATCCGCCACTGGAAGGATCAAATCTGTGCCATCTGACGCTCAGGGATTTATAGGTTTAGTCAAAATTGCTTTTCCCCACTGCAGAGATTAAGCACCGTGGGATGTTCGTCGTTCAGGCCAGAGCTGCCGTTTCCGACCTGGCCCTGTTGCTGTTCTGCTGAAGGCAATGACCCAGGACCCAGGCAGGGAAGCGTTGACCCCGGTCAGGTGTGGAGTTTGACTGGAATCCTAGGGGTCGTCAGGGGAACCATGAGGACGGACACTGTGTTTGTGTTGTTCTACGTTTGCCTCATCGAGGCTTCTGGGAGATCGACTCATCAGAGAGGTCACAAGCTGGAGACCTACAAACAAAGCAGGTAAATGAACAATTCCTCCCGTAACACACACCTAAAAACAGGCTTTAAGCAAGTATGGAGCTAACCCTTTCACTGACATCCATGACATGTGTCCAGGCACTGGTTGAAATATGAATCTGCATCTTTAATTGATGATCTGGTCGCTTCTAATAACGTACACTGTGTCACCTGTGTTGTCGTCTTCACCTGTTCTGCTCCCCTATCAGGTAAGGTCAGGGTAGGGTAGGGTTGGAGAAGGGTTGGGGTAGGGGTAGGGGGCTGATAAGAGGGGAGCAGTTCCCAGAATCTATTTATATTTTAGCGGTGGATGTGGTGCCTGTTGCTTAGTGAGTGGTTTTGATGGATGTGTCGGAATTTCTCAAATCCATTAGTTTCCTGGAATTTGTGTTCAACCTCTTTAACCTGGTCCCAGATCTCTTTGAGCTATTAGGTATTTCTAGCATGTCAACAACTGGGTGGGCTAGCAACACACTAACAGACCGAGATCCAGGCTAGGGAAAACACATACTATTAATGTATTTACCTTCATTTAAAAAGGCAAGTTTAGAAGTAGTTCTTTAAAATAGCCTGTAAAAATTGCACATGGAATAACAACACATTTGTATGTATGATGAAAGTTTATCTATAAAACATTTTGTTTCGTAAATAATGAAATTTAAACCAAGGTTACAAAATTATGGTCTGAGAAAAGGGTTACGTACCAGACCCATTTGAATGGAGTCAGCTATCTTTATATATATTCATGGAAACTTAACAACATTTACACTAGTTGGAAAATAAAAGATGTGAAGAACATTGAACAGAACCAAGCTATGTCTTCATCTACATGTTCACATTATAGTTGGACCTTTATGTCCAACGCCCTGAACATACAAACAGTACAGTCTTTAATATACTAAAATAAATATATGTGACCTTGGATTAAGTGACAATGAGACATGTATGTTACAACTGAATGGCAAGTCTAGTTCAATGGTTGCTTCTAATATTAAGTTCTGTGCCTAGCAATGTACAGACTCTGGCGCATATGTAACTAGCCGTCAATACCATAACACGTTTTCTTGCCACATACTGGCTCAAGGCTACGGATTCGTGCCATAGCCTGCATAAATCGACGTTTTCCTTAAATGTGAGAGCTTAATTCTGCCAAAAAAAAAGCCCAGGCACAGAGGCATTCTATTCATCTCTTGTAATAACGTGTAGAAGGATTTCGCGACATTCCTCCAGGCTCTCTATAGGCTTTGAGTGATCACACCCACTTAACGCACACCCTTTCATATCGTAATCCCTCAAATAATCTGTCTGACGAAACAAATTGAAATATTTCTCTGCTCTGTCTTTACCTCAACATTTATGTCCGAGTTGTTTTACCGTGCAGTAGTTAAGGTGACGTCAAAAAAAGCGGCGGATCATCTCTAACCAATCTGAGTATCAAAGCCGATGACGCAGTTTCAAAATGTTGCTTTACCCACGTGTGTTCTGGCACTGACCCGGCCCATTGTTTTCCGGGATCAATCAAATTGGTAGGCTAACTTGGCAATGTAGAAATTGTGTTGGAGGTATACTTAGATCATGACTCATTGTAGAGATGGAACCAATATCCGTGCGTGTGGGGCAGAGGTATCAAAAGTACAAAGGAAATGTACTCACCTCTGGTGTGGGCGCCATTGGGCAGATTTTTTTTTTTCTTTAAAAGCAGTGTCAATCTCATGTCCCTTTTAGATATATAATTTAGATTTACCCTCCTACACAAGGTTTTTCAACCTGTACAGTGTATATAAACATATATATATATATATATAATATGCTTTAGGTTTTAGGTCCATTATTGGGGGGAACCAATATAAATTAGCTTCCACTAACTACCAAATGTTTCTCTGGATTGTGTCCAAACTGAAAAAAAATGTTAGGTAACATTTCTTAACACTGTCGATGTATTTAACTGGCATGTTCACCCAAAAGCTGTTAAGATACATTTCCCATGGACCCATTCTATCCTCATGAATGGCACCACATTACAAAAGTGGTCAATTGTACAATCAGCTTCTGAGTAATGCAAGGATTTGTTGTGACTGGATGGCTGTGGACACGATCGAAGCACTGGAGACAGACAATTTCCGGGCCATAGCGATTTAAAGAATATTGGCTTTGAATTGGGTCTGGTGAACTGTGAGGCATTTTGAACTACATTTGCACTGGTTATGTGCACTTAACAGGAGTCAATGAGTTATCCTGTTATTGACCCTGAAAAGGGCAGCTGGAGCTCATCAGGAGAGCTGCCGGAACCCCAAAGGCAGAGTTCTGCAGATAGCCACACATACACACGCTTGCAAGCATAGAGTAATACACACATCCACCCACGTGTATAGATACATAAATACTCCCACACACACACAGTCTGTTCTAGTCTCTGGCCTGTGGAAGGGATTGAAGACATTTTTGCCAAGCGGATTAGCAACCAGCTGCTGGAACGGACAGAGAGGCAAAACACCCATCAACCCACGTCTCTACCTCCTCTGGGATGGACATGGTAGTTAATATCCTCCCATTGGCTGTTTACCTCCCCGCAAGACCGCCTACCGAACATTGTTGTCACAGCTCTTATGTCGCCATGGCACCTATTGTTTCCTGTCTGAAGCAATAATCTATTTCTTTGGTGTTTTGAATGCTTCCGCTGGGAGTGTCCTGGTTAAGGCCATCGAATCAGAATGCTTGTTTTGAGTCACATGCTTCTTTAGCAACAGATGTAGACTTATGAGAAGGGCTTTGTTAAGAGCACTTTCACTCGCCCCCACCCAAATCAAGGGAGAAGTAAGCACGATATGAAAGGCAAATATGAATAAAAGAACAAAAAGGAAGCAAACAGCAGAACATCACCCGTGGCCCATCGTTCTAAGCTGCTGCGTGCGGACTGTTGCATCACAAGTTGAAATCTGGTCCACTGCCTTTCAATTGTCACTGCTCAATTGAAAGCCAAACAAACACATGGATACATTCCATTACTTTATTTAAAAGAAGTAAAAATGAACGGAGAATAAACTGAAATAATTTAATCTTTACCTACCCAACCTCAAATCTGTACATCTCTAAAAACATTGTTTCATCCCCTTGAGAATGTCCCAGGTCTTCCAAGGACCTTCTCTGGACCACAACATGAGACCTCAACATTTAGTGGCCAAATTAAAATATCACCTTTGGGATATCTAGTCCTCCCTTATTAAATACTGAGACGTATTGGAATTCTGTGTGGAGGTGGTTGTTAGAGTGTGTGTGTGCTGTGTTTATAGCATCAGTATTGGGTTAGTCGGGTTGTGCCAACAGGAGAACACATTGACATATCAGGGTTTTCAATTTAAAATCTTTAGATCCAAATAAAATGATGTGTAAATCTACTTAACAAATAAAAGCAATCTCAATTCTTATTATTTGACAATCCTGTTTACGTCCTGTGGCTTTGGGGTAGAACCTATACAGGGTCTAGTGGGTAGAACCTATACCGGGTCTAGTGGGTAGAACCTATACAGGGTCTAGTGGGTAGAACCTATACAGGGTCTAGACCAGGGGTGGGCAAACTACGGCCCGAGGGCTGATTGCGGCCCGCGAGGCGGTTCCATCCGGCCCGCGGAAGGTAATAAAATGTTTTTGAGGGGAATTAAAAAACAACTCACCAGCCCATTCTTATACATCCGAGTCAGAATTTAAACTATTTACACATTATAAGGGATCTACTGTACGTACTGTATGTTTTAACTTTTGCCCTTTTCTGGCCTGCAAATCATTTATTATTAGCAAATTACAAAAACAAATGTGGCCACATAATCCTGATGTGGCCCCCGAGCCAAAAAGTTTGCCCTCCCCTGGTCTAGTGGGTAGAACCTCTACATGCTCTCGTGGGTAGAACCTCCACAGGGTCTTGTAGGTAGAACCTCCACAGGGTCTAGTGGGTAGAACCTCTACATGGTCTAGTGGGTAAAACCTCCACAGGGTCTTCTGGGTAGAACCTCTACAGGGTCTTGTGGGTAGAACCTATACAGGGTCTTGTGGGTAGAACCTCCACAGGGTCTAGTGGGTAGAACCTCTACATGGTCTAGTGGGTAAAACCTCCACAGGGTCTTCTGGGTAGAACCTCTACAGGGTCTTCTGGGTAGAACCTATACAGGGTTTTGTGGGTAGAACCTCTGCAAAGTATTGTGGGTAGAACCTCTACATGGCCTTCTGCGTAAACCCTCTACAGGGTCTTGTGGGTAGAACCTCCACAGGGTTTGTGGGTAGAACATCTACAGGGTATTGTGGGTAGAACCTATACAGGATCTTGTGGGTAGAACCTCTACAGGGTCTTGTGGGTAGAACCTCTGCAAAGTATTGTGGGTAGAACCTCTACATGGTCTTCTGGGTAAACCCTCTACAGGGTCTTGTGGGTAAAACCTCCACAGGGTTTGTAGGTAGAACATCTACAGGGTCTTGTGGGTAGAACCTATACAGGGTCTTGTGGGTAGAACCTATACAGGGTCTTGTGGGTAGAACCTATACAGGGTCTTGTGGGTAGAACCTATACAGGGTCTTGTGGGTAGTACCTCTACAGGGTATTGGGGAGTAGTAAAGTTTGCAAATTTCATGGCCCGTGATTTCATGACCCCTGATTTCAGTGTCCTAAACAGGATGAGGCCCTGATATCCTTTCTTCACAAATGTATGTGTGTGTGTGTAGAACAAAACATCAGAGAGCATTTTGACATTAGATCCCTTTGAATGTTGACAAGAGATAAGCGTGTTGAAATAGAATTTCAATGATTGTGGGTCTGAGGATTAGAAATGAGATATAAACTGGGTGTCTGGAACCCTGAAGGTTGATTTGCTGAAAGCTGCGATGGTTAAAACTGTACATCAGACATTTTCAAATGTTGTGATCTTTTAATTTGTCCATAATGTTTGCCACAGTTCCTTTCCTAAAACAATAATAAATATTGTGCGATGTTTCGTCAACAGATCAAGGAGAGAAACTTCCAGATTGGATGACGGAGGAACTCACAGTAAACTCGGAAGGTTAGAGTTCAAAGTAATTGTAAAAAAAGACCTAAGAATAAAAAAAACGTAATAAAAGCATTTGAATTTGTACCTACGGTAATGCTGGTACCCTCCTTGTAAAAGATTTTCTCTTCCCCTTGCTACAGCCCAATCCTAAAACGAAGTTCAGACATGACCAAATCTACTATGACAAAATCTGAGCAGCTCTTAAGAATAGATGACCACGATTTTACCATGAGACCAGCCTTTGGAGGTAAGACTTTACAGGGAAAATATAATGTGTATGTTGTGTTTGTCTCTGTCAGGTTTACAATGTGAACAGAATGTATGGTTGTAAGTACACTTCATCAAAATACACGCACCTCCCATGGACAGACCCTGCCCAAATTACTTTCCATGAATAGATTTTCGCTCCCTTAAAATTGTGTTTTTAGCAAAGCATTCCTCCCCCATTAAAACTGGGTCAGCCAACCTATCCAATGGTCTTATGAGCTCAGCAATAGAGAAGCCCCAATGACGTCTCAACATGACACACCGTAGGCCTACATTGTCACAGCGCTGCGTCTTTTACAAGGAACATTGACAAACTGTTTGTCGTGGTCATACGGGGATTTGCTGCGGTGAGATTATCGTGCATGGTGGACCCCTCATGTTTTATCTGCCGTTTCACCGAGAGGTTTAATCTTTGTGTTTCCCTTTTATTCACTCGTCGGGGACCCATAATACCTTCAAGATTGACCGCTTTCTTATGCCGGGGTTGGGCATCTGTGAGCTCAGTTGAGCTGGAAGGCCGGGATATGTGTTCCTTCTGACGAATGAGAAATTCTGCGTAGGCTTCCTGTTGAGGTGAACCAGAATGGCATTGGATATGCATTGAAAAACACGCATCTCAACATCGACTGTCTGAGTCTGCTGATAGTTCCTGCCTTGAGGCAGGATATCGATTGGATGTCATACATTTCAAGGAGGGGAAAAAAACATAATCTATAAATACTTTAAATAATGCTCTATGTTGTGTGTTTAAAAAAATATTAATACAAAATATTATTACAAAACATCTTAGATAAAGGGATTGTGCTTAATTAACCATTGTTTTGTTATTTTATCAAAACATAACAAAATGTATGTACCTAGCCATACAACAATAACAGCACTAAGCATTTTTCTGAAATATTGTATGAGTTTGAAAACACATTGAAAAGGATCATGGAGAAGGTCTCCATACAGAATCCTTCCACATACTTGATATCCTTGTGTGGATATTAACTGTTAAACCACAGGTTTCACTGGGTTTGAAGACATTGAGATGGCTTTTGAAAAATATATATTGGGGCCAATTAAACTTTTTAAAATGTACTTTATTTATTTTCTTGCTGGAATATCTAAGGTCTAAGCCCCTTTCACGAAGACAGACAGGTTTTTGGCAAACATTTCCTGGTACTGGGTAAAGTTCATGTCGCCCTTAGTGCATTTTAGGATGCATGTGAAATAGTTTTTTATGCATTTTAAAATGTATATTTTTAAATGTACTTTATTGTAACAGGATTTGAACTCCTGGCCGCAACCATCTACAGGAGAGCTAGTATATTAGAAGTCCATCTCTCCAAATGGTCGGGCTGAATTGTATCTTAAACTCTCAAAAGGGCCTCCTGAACAGGGTTGGGGTTACTAATCCAAGACGTGAGTTACATCACATCCTTTGTTACTGCAGTGGTAGTGACATGCTGTTTTCTGAAACGTGATTGATTTTCAGTTCATGACAAGTTGATCTGAGAGCTAAAACGTTACCTCGTTTTAAATGTCAACGGATGCCAAGTCAGTCTTGAAAATCTGCAACAACAAAAATCTAAAAAAATGATTTGGAAATCGTCCAGATGGTTCAGGCTGCAACGACTTATATCCATTGTGACCTAATTGTGTTCCTGTACTACCGCGGATGATAGAGAACAGAGGCTAAAAGAGGTCAAAACGCAGAATCCAGACGTCACGGCACAAGCAAATCCAGCCAGTTTGCTGACAATGCAAAGCTGTATTTTGTGTATTTTCCGGGATTGGTTCCTGCACTGTATTTGAACGAAACTGTTTAATCAAGGAACGTGGTGTGGCCGATATATCATAGCTAATAACAACGCGGGTCGCCTGGAGATTTTGCCATGAAATATTGGTCATACCACAAACACCTGGGGTACACTGCCAGTTATTGATGCAATATTCCTATACAAAAATGTCATTTCAGGGCCGCCCATACCAGTTGGGGTAGATGTTCAAATCGAAAGTCTGGACACGATCTCCGAAGTGGATATGGTGAGTGGGACTAAACGATCACTTGCGCTCGCTCGGCGGTTCAGACATGATGACATCTCCCACCATGAGTGGGAGTTCCGGTGTCTTTGTTTTGTTGGGAGCGCGTACTAAGGGTATGGCAAGTAGTGTTGGGCAACCGATGCTTCCGGAAGCATTTGCGGCTTTCATCAAGATTGTTTCGAATTATTGAGGCTTTATTAAAATTCACTGCACAGTAGAGTTACCTGCTGGTCAGCAACCAATGCCATATGTTTAATGTTTAGACTTTTCCGTAGTATCCTACAAAAGTCTAGCTGGGCATAACGAAGGGAAATTAAAATTCCCGATTCATGTCCCACATTCTTCTTGCTTCTCCAGCTAGCATTTTTCAACTGCTCCATCCGTTTTAATGTTTTGTGTTATATTACACAAATGATAACGAATTATTTAAACGACAATAAGCGATCTAAATAGTACTCAGAAAGTTAAACATGATTTCGATCTCGCACCATAACAAGTAAAAGCGTGAGAGTGGGCCATCTAGGCGTTAATGCTGGACTAACAACGCTAACAATAAAAAAAAAGACAAAATAAGGTGAACAGTAGAGGTTTGTGTTAGGAAGTCTCAAAACCACAAAACAACCATTAAAACCAGCATTTTATAAAGAGGCTTCACGTGGATTTACACCGGCGCAAGCTTCGTACCTTCGTACCCGGATTAGAATGTGTTGAATTTTCAAGAAAAGCCTCGATCAAAGAATTTAGTTCAATTTCCTGATCCAAAATAATCTAAAAACGTTTGCATCCTTGGTATTATTAAGGCTGCGGAAGACAAAATATTAACATCATTTGAAGGAAAATAAATCAATCAGTAGAGATTGACATTTGCAGTCCACTTCGAAAAATGGGATTAAACACAGCTCCGGACGTCATTAATCACCTGGTGATCATACATCGGAATGATATACCTCTACGTGAGAAATACTGGAGTTTAACATGCATAAAAAACTGATCCAATGCTTGAATTCATGTGTTCTTAAAAGACAAGCAAATATTCCTGAAGTAGAAATGACAAATGCGGTGTTATCAGCAAAACGATATATAACAAAGTAATCATTGGGACTCGAACTCGGGCTTTCTAAAGCAACTACATACCCATTCACAGTTCTACACGTTGAGCTATGGGCCTGATATAATAGTATAATGAAGTCTAAGGTATTGTGCAATATCAAATGCATTGTATTTGTATCTATATAATGCTGTAGTATGATTTATTGGCAAAATTAATTTGTTGTTTGGCTATACGGCTAAGAAGCTTTGTAAGTAGTCTGCAAAGTTGAGTAGAAAACATGTATACATGTGTGGGTCCTGTAATCATTCAATTTCTTTCAATGCCCATTTTTATTCTCCAAAGCAAGCGTCGGCCCTTTCGCTTCCTGCAAACTGTGTTGACATTGGCTAGCCTTGGCTTCATGCGTCCAGTCACAACACCAGAGAGCCCCACCGCCGATAATGAACCCCCCAGTGTTGTTTCAGGACTTCACCATGACCCTGTATCTGAGGCATTACTGGAAGGACGAGCGCTTGTCCTTCCCCAGCACCACCAACCAGAGCATGACCTTCGACAGCAGGCTGGCCAAGAAGATCTGGGTTCCCGACATGTTCTTCGTCCACTCCAAGAGGTCCTTCATCCACGACACCACCACGGACAACGTCATGCTCAGGGTGTACCCCGACGGAAACGTGCTCTACAGCATGAGGTAGCTGCTTAGCTACGCCGCCGGCGACAGAACAACTTTTTGCACAAAATTGTTTCTCGTTACACAGGTTCAGATAGTTTACTTCTTTGGAAATATTCAATAGGCTACTTGATCGGTGAGGTTTGTATTTGGAAAACAATTTTAAAAACAATATTTAATAGTTTCATAACCTGTCTGGGTGGAATCATGTGATCAAATGACTCTAATCACTTTTCCTTGTTGTATCATGTATTATGGATGTATGTATCATGTATTATGTAGTAAATGACCTCTGGTCCCTTGTTGTATCGGTAGTAAATGACCTCTGGTCCCTTATTGTATCGGTAGTAAATGACCTCTGGTCCCTTGTTGTTTCGGTAGTAAATGACCTCTGGTCCCTTGTTGTATCTGTAGTAAATGACCTCTGGTCCCTTGCTGTTGTCTCAGGGTCACTGTCACTGCCATGTGTAACATGGACCTGAGTCGCTTCCCCCTGGACACCCAGACCTGCTCCCTGGAGATAGAGAGCTGTGAGTGCCTCTCTGTTAATAAGTCAAACATATGTCCAGTTACGTTAACAGAGAAAATCCTTACTTACAGAGACAAGCTGGTCAAAAGGGTTCATTGGGGCAGGACAGCCACACCAAGCCGATCTAGCAACTGTTGAGGAAATGTTTCAACTCTTCCTAAAAAGACTGTCCTGATTGAAAAGTTATTTCAAAATAAGTTTGATTTCACAGCTATTAGGAGATGTAGCATTAATATATAGATACAGCAATAATCATACATAGAACTGTACATTATAGTACAGAAGCGAGAGCCAAATATCAAGGAGCATCAATGCAGAACGGTTTAAACTTGGTTTCGATTGTCTAGGCAGACGTACCATTATTGTAACATTTCTACGAAACAAGGCAGTGTAGAATATGGTAAAGTCTCCATCAGGCTCACACGTTATCCACAATGTCCTTAAAGAATATAGCTTCAAAAAGAGGTTGAGTTTACAGCTACTGTCAAAGTTCAGAAACTCATTCTTCTTTTTCAGTCATGTGTAACACAACTTAAGCAATTAATGGATTAGGAGGCACACCGTATTCAAATACACAACAGTATTAAAACCACAGAAAATCACATAACCTTTCGGTTACTGTTCAGATGCTAGGCTTTTTGCCACCCCTCTAGACCTAACCAGGTATTTAATAGTTTCAAAATGTTCCAGATGCGTACACAGACGATGACCTCATGCTGTACTGGAAGAAAGGCAACGAATCACTGAACACGGACGAAAGGATATCTTTGTCCCAGTTCCTCATCCAGAAGTTTCACACCACTACCAAGCTGGCCTTTTATAGCAGCACAGGTAACTCTGATATTCCCACGGTATAATGTAGAGGTATTTACTGACACAAGCGCGTGCCAATTGATATCACGGTGCAGGCTGCGTTGGGACTTGAGGTTCAGTCCGCTTGGCATTTGCACTAGACACAGCGGAACCGAGCCTGGCGCAGACTGTCAGCTGTGTTTCTGTGCTCCACGCAGGCTGGTACAACCGCCTGTACATCCACTTCACCCTGAGACGGCACATCTTCTTCTTCCTGCTGCAGACCTACTTCCCCGCCACCCTGATGGTCATGCTGTCCTGGGTGTCCTTCTGGATCGACCGCCGGGCCGTGCCGGCCAGGGTGCCTCTGGGTAGGGAAGGCGCCTGCCAGAGGACCCAGGAAGTGTGTGGCTCTGGGCTGATGTGCATTTCCATTATAAAAGTCCTGCTGGTTACGTCTGTACACGAGTGATTGCGAAGTGTGAATCCTGTCCACGGTGTTGCCAAATGAGCTTCAAATTACCTTTAAAAAACAACTTGGTTACACAACCGGCCATGGCTTGGATACACAACCGGTCATGGCTTGGATACACAACCGGTCATGGCTTGGATACACAACCGGCCATGGCTTGGATACACAACCGGCCATGGCTTGGATACACAACCGGTCATGGCTTGGTTACACAACCGGTCATGGCTTGGATACACAACCGGCCATGGCTTGGTTACACAACCGGCCATGGCTTGGTTACACAACCGGCCATGGCTTGGTTACACAACCGGCCATGGCTTGGATACACAACCGGCCATGGCTTGGCTACACAACCGGCCCTGGCTTGGTTACACAACCGACCATGGCTTGGTTACACAACCGGCCATGGCTTGGTTACACAACCGGCCATGGCTTGGTTACACAACCGGCCATGGCTTGGTTACACAACCGGCCATGGCTTGGACCAAGTAGCTAATTCAATAGAGATGGTGTTCGGGTAACCAGGCTGATGTCTTTCGGATCACAAGTCTCTAACTGTCCACTCTACCCAGGCATCACCACGGTACTCACCATGTCCACCATCATCACCGGCGTCAACGCCTCCATGCCCCGAGTGTCCTACATCAAAGCCGTGGACATCTACCTGTGGGTCAGCTTCGTGTTCGTCTTTCTCTCCGTCATCGAGTACGCCGCGGTCAACTACCTCTCGACCGTGCAGGAACGGAAGGAGAGGAAGCTAAGAGAGAGGGTGCGTTTCTTTCACGTTTCCTTCACATGAGAAGTCATATTTTCCATGTATTTGTAGGACTACGCGTGCATCTCTGCATATGCCAAATGTTGTGACATATGGAGCTTCAAAAGGCATATGTTGCCTCAGGAGGAAGTACAGTCACTCTTGAAAACATTAATTGCCACAGAGAAATCCTGAGCCCTTCTAAGTAGAAAATTACCATTGGACATATTATCCTGTCTAACGTCACTTTAAATACTTTAATTTAGCAGTTGGTTGTTTTTCAATTACATACTGTTCTTTTATCTCCCCCCTAACTACAGTTGCCATGCACCTGTGGCATCGGCAACCCGGAAGACATGATGTGTGACCCCCAGATCTCCGGCTACACCACCGACCCGCAGGTCACCAGCTACTCATCCATGGACGCCAACACCACCGGGAACTACGGCTCCGCGGGGAACTACGGCGTGCCCGAGAACGGAGGCAGGCAGGAGAGGATGCTGGCCCAGGTGGTTCTGGGGGATCCGCAGCTCGCCGGCCAGGTGAAGAGGCCCGGTTACGTTAACATCTGGATAGACACCCACGCCATAGACAAGTACTCTCGAATCGTCTTCCCCGGTTCCTACGTGCTGTTCAACATCATCTACTGGTCCATCTACTCCTAACATCTGACCTGGGCCACAGGTTGGGGAGAACTCTTCCCCGTGACCCCGTCCACAAGCAGAACGGCACCACGCGCTCGTATTCGTTAGGCACCAAGCAGCAGGAGCCAGGAGGAGAACCATGACTGGTTGAATAAGAAACAGTGTTTTTTCCAAGGCAGTCTGCGGTCATTTACTAGTGTGTCCTAATAAAGCCCAAGACTCCATGTCTCCATTTAGAGGGATGTTGAAAGATTACTTTTCTTTGTTTTCAGCGTGCCGGGACGAAACTGGGATATGGCTTCAAAACAAATGTGACGTGAACATTGCCTTCTTGACCCAGGCTCTTAAATGTACCTATTTAAATATGTACTCTTTCCGGTTGTATTCAAGGAAACAGTTACAAGGGTTTGAAGTAATTTTCGCTGAGCCGCTCAGCCTGTGTTCATTTGTAAATACCATGGATGGCTAGACAGCAAGGGCTGAGGATGATATATTATCGATGGGACTGAGGGACCAGAGACACTGAGGTATTTAGTCCCCTGCATTGGAAACACAGCAGTGGGGTCAAAAATCTGTTTTAGGTTGCACAATGTTTTATAGTATCAACACTGCACAATGTTTTATAGTATCAACACTACAGTTGTTTGTTAAATTTTGACAAATTTTTGTGTCAGATTTTTACCTGTCACTATTAATTTGTAATTCTTTAACTGTCTTGTCAACCAGCTGGTAGGGCATGTCCATAAAAGGAACTTAGAACACAAGTAGATACAAAACCTTTAATTTATTGGAATCAAAAATATTTGGGACCTTAAAAATAGAGATTTGACCAAAAATAGTATGCGTCATCAGAAAATGTTTCCTCAAGACAACATTGTAGAATATTAATATATTTTATTATCTTTACATCAGAACAGGTAAGAAAACAGTGTTAAAACCTTTTTTTTTAAAGGTAAAATAGCTGCTAAAAGGTGAGAGTTATCCTGAAGTTGTCTCTCCATCTCTAATTTAGCACACCTGAATTTAATAATTAGCTGAAAGAAAAGCTTAATAAGGTTAGTCACGAACAGGGTTTGTGAGAATCCACAGTCGAGTAGATCTCCAGGAACAGGGTTTGTGAGAACCCACAGTACAGCAGATCTCCAGGAACAGGGTTTGTGAGAACCCACAGTACAGCAGATCTCCAGGAACAGGGTTTGTGAGAACCCACAGTACAGCAGATCTCCAGGGACAGGGTTTGTGAGAACCCACAGTACAGTAGATCTCCAGGAACAGGGTTTGTGAGAACCCACAGTACAGTAGATCTCCAGGAACCGGGTTTGTGAGAACCCACAGCGCAGTAGATCTCCAGGGAACAGGGTTTGGCAGCCCTGGGTAAGAGGATATTGCTACACAACTACCTGAAAATGCACTACCATCAATGTAACTGAAGTTCCATGGTATACATTACAATTCCCAATATTTGTTTAATTTGAAATATGTCCTTAACAATGCTTAACTTTATATAAAAGCCTATTGGAAATTCTCCTTTGAGCTCTACAGGGTTAGATTTTAATGTGAAATGTATTTTGGAAAAATGTTTCAAGAAACAATATAACAGGTTCATTAATGTTGAAATTGTCTATAACCAAGCAACTTAAACAGACAGGTTTCATATCTGATTGTTATAGGTTTCATCTATTGAGCTGATGAAACCTTTAACACATAACTATGTGTAGAGGTATTGTGTCCCCTGATCAACTAAAGCCTGAATTAGATGAGGTATTTTGTATTCTGTAGCAAATGAACAGGCTAATGTTTCACTTGGTGTACTTTAGAAACAACTACAAAGGACATAGATTCATACAAAGCAACTACTACAGTATTAGATTGAGGTTTCTTGGAGACAAATACACATTGTTAAATACTTTTTTAAACTATTATAAAAAATTGCACAAATACTGAACCTGTTATATTTTTTTGTATTAGTTGTTTTAGATGTTAGTAATTTCCCACTTTGAATAAATCTAGAAGATAACTTCTTATCTACTAGCTACAGGATCAGTATATTTTTGTTGTACTATGAGATATTGCGTGGCAAAGCACCGTTTTTATGGATCAATTTGAGTGTTATCACTCAACACACCTTAGGAAAGGCATGTGATGGTCAGTCATTGTTGATTATGTTTAATAAATGTGAAATTTTCTGAGAAAGAAAAAGTAATTGCATTTCAATTGGCTAAAAACAATACAGTTGACGGAACTAGTCTACTAGGTGGAATCAAAAAAGTTGAATTGTTTATTAATCGCGACGGGTACACTAAAGGCTCAATGATCAACAGTCAAACGAATAACAGTTCCCCTGCAAGACTCGTGGCACTGAGCTGCCTCTGACGGATGTACACCGAATCTATACTTTTAACGATGTGGTCATCAAATGTTTTCATTGCTGTGTTTCAGAGCCAGTAATGTCCAGTTCTCTGGCTCTTCAATCCTGCCTCAGTTTGGCCATGGCGAATTCCTCCTGGACCTTCTGAAGCAGCTCAGGGCAGCAGATCACATCCATGGCTGTCATGGCCAGTGCCTTCGCAGTCCGGAGTGTGTAGAACTGGGCCTTTTCTGCGCCTGGACCGATGGTTGGAAAGTTAGTTTGGTTCAACATACTTGCTTGAGGCAAATCAATCAGTGTCCATTTTGTGTGTACATTATGTGAAGCTTGAACTAATGGTGGCCCCTGCTGTTTCCTGTCATTTCCTACCTGCTGCCACCGTGTATTCCTCTGTGTGGTTCAGTGCATCAGAGCCGATGTGGAAGAACGGGTGGATCCCAGGGACGACAAACGACACATTTCCAAAGTCAGTGGAACCTGCAAAGACATAGAGAACCCAGACGGAACCAACAGACACGTTTCCATCTACCGTAATAGCATTACTTCTCTATTAAATATGTAAACGTACATCACTGGAACTATTGTTGAACGTTTTCCTACCTATAAAGTTGCTTGGCACCTTCTCGAACGCCACCCCCAGGGCTCTGCCATTCTCTTCATACAGCCGTGCGAGGGTGGGGTTGGGAAGGATGTTGGAGCACACGTGGTTTGGGTACGTTATGTCCACCTAGAGAGAAAGAAACGTTATCGAGTGACCCACCAAAGCGTTTTCCCCGTTCTTGGGGCTCCCTCAGGAAGACACGACAGACACAACGCTCCCTCGGGAAGACACGA
>JACXGK010008532.1:0-16918 GCA_016801125.1 Novumbra hubbsi | reverse complement strand
ATGCAGTAAAGACTTCTAAAATGAATGGCAGTAATGGAGAAATACAGGAGAGGGATATACCACGGCTCCATCATATTGGGAGTTGTAAATAGGTGAAATTTACTAACAAAATAAATGTGCAGGTACTGTACATATACAAATGTTTTAGATACTGTGAATTTCAAACAGCCGCTCTATGCCTGAAAGGCACCTTCAATTTGGTAATGCCTGCAGCTGAGTATTGCTTTAAACTGTCCAACTTACATTAAATTACATTTTTCTTTGACAGCTGCTCCAGGACATACAATATTTAAGCATAATATTAAATATTTTAAATACAATTGTAAAGTACAATATAGTAATTTATCACATAATATATTAAGTTAATCATATAATACATACATTTGTAGTTCTTATAGGTGACACCTTTTATTAATGTTAAAAGCATGTAATAATTCAAAATACTTGAAATTAGACAAAATATCACTGAGAAGATATATATATATATATTCAGTTTGTAATTCAAATAGCGATTAAATGATTAATTGCAAGCAACAAAACAGGTAAATATAATCAATCAAAAGAAATTGCAACATAATTAATTTGAAGTGATGCAATACTGATCAAATATAAAACACAAACATGAAGAATAACTCATTTGAGAACTTGCAATGTTTATGTTACTAATATCCTTCCATTACAAACATGTCGTAACAAGTATTCCATTCCTGTGAGACCATTTGAATCAATATTTAAAAACACTGGTTCTCTCTCTCGAAGGTTCTCCCACTGTGTCTGAAATTGCAAATAACTCCATCTTGTGGAATGCAGTTCTGTAACTATTTGCTTCTAGTCTACTCTTACAATGTACATTATTCTGAAGTCCTACATATAATGCAGGCAGTTCTCTGCCATGTTTAAATGGCAATTCTAGAAGACCACTCTAGCCAGTCAGGTGTCTCTTTTTTAAACAGAAGAACAAAATAAATGAATGGTCCCCCACAAAATAAGTAAGAAGGACGGATCTAAGGATGGGTCATTGGCCAGTTTGTCTAGCTTCCATTTCCAGGCTCCTCGTAGTGAAACTTACCATTGATAGCCAATAAGAGACTAGCTGGTATCTTTGCAAGCCTAGCTGGTGTAAGACCCAAGCACCACAATGCTGACATGGGTAAAACATTACTACAAATGTAAAAAATAAAATTTAATGGGTCCAATTTTGATGCGTTCTAATTTTGAGATGGCCTTAGTAGTGTTTTGGATGAACTACCTAAACGGGGTCACAGCTCCCTCTTGTGTTCAGTTTTCAGGTTGCACAATGGAATTTCTGGTAACATTGCGATTATTACCCTGCTATCAACCTGTTACTTTAAAGGAATATGTTTCTCTCAACCTTTCCGTGTACCCTTTGGGCATTCGTGTATGATTGCGTGTGTACACACGGCTATCACAACTCGTCACCGTGTGCCACAGTGATCCAAAATGATGACGATGGGATTTGGACAGCACAAGTAAATAGGTATGACACGTATGATTTGTCGACACTTAGCTTAGTAGCAGACTCAGCGACATGACGTCGAAGCAGCGGAGTGGGTCAATTTCGGCGAAAGCTGAGCGCTTTCCGCTGTTTTGGTCCCATAGCTGTTAGGTGGTGACATCGTAAAGATAAGCTGTACATGTGCGTGTATTTCCCGCGAGAGGTCTCGCGTCGTACTCATCGCAGTGCCCGCGCTCTCTTGTCAAGCATTACGCTGCAACATCCAAAGGATGTAAATGAATTTGATGCAGTATACCTGATCAGTGAAACACCTACTCGGGTGTGTTGCGAGATCTCCGGCGTGCGACTGCAACGTCTGAGCAGAGGAACGGGACCATAATCTGCGCAGTTGCTGATGGCAACGTCATTTCGCTGAGTCTTCCTTGAACATCCCATCTTCCCTGTAGGTAGCTGGTAGTAGATTGTACTGCCCTGATTTCGCTCCCGTCCTCTGTTGGGTCTTTGCTACGTCACTGCACATGTCATTTAAAGCACAATACATTGCAGGGCATTATTATATCCAGAAATGAACCTTGGCCATGCTTCGTGTCTCTATCTATGGATGAAGGCCTCACCAGCTGCCTGGTCTCTACGAGTGTTCTACTACACTGATCACCGCCGCTGTAATCTGTTCCACCGGCAAATCAGGAATAAGACCTGTGCCATAGACATAGGCCTTATTTCAGTGACCAACCTCCCGCTGAACACATCCCAACCCTCATCCCAACAGTCATCCTGTGGTCACATCGCGACCCTGCGGTCCAGGTTACCGCAGCTACAGCCGCTGGAGGGTGGGGCCGCAGCGGCATGCAGCGCTATTATTCCTGCTGGAAGCACAGAGGCCAAGAGTCGTATGCAGGGGGAGGGGGACCTTGAGGACAGAGAGGATATGAAAACCTGAGGACATTTGGGGTTGAGGCGGAAATGCTGACCTCCAGTCTTATAGTGTCCGACGGCCACCTTTCTTGTTTTTCTAAAGACTCAACTGACTACACTGTGGTGCGAGACATATCACCTCTAATAAATTCTAGACCAGCTACACTAGTGTTCTGAGACGTGATGCATTACAGTAACGGTGTGTTGACTAAACGGATGGACAGGCACGGCACATACCCTCCATCGCCAAGCACGCAACGAGTCAGCTTCAGGAGGAGCTCAGAACAGGCCCTAGCTTCAGAGCACTTTGTTCGGCCCCACTGGCCGGGCCCGTGGGCCTTTATAACAGAGTATGGCCTGTCCCTGTCCCTCGTCAGTGTCACGTGTAGTTGTGTCTGCTTTCAAAGCTGCGGAACGCAGACGGGGTGGTCAGCTTCCTCATGGACAGGCTGTCTGTCTTCGCGTCGGGCCTCGCCCCGGACTTGCTCCTCAGGAACGGATTCCTCTGTCCCCCCAGCCCCCCTCGGCCCCCGCGGTCCGCGCCCCTCTCCATCCTCTCGCTGACCGACAGGCTTTTTCGGTGTGTAGGAGGGGCCAGGGACGGGTGGGAGGAGTCATCCGAGGAGCAGCTGTTGGCTCGTTCCAGCCTGGAGAAGGTCTGGCAGAAGGGGCCGCCGCTCGTCCCCCCCAAACCTCCCCTGCCGCGGTGGGGCTCCGGGGCCGGGGCCAGGTCGTCCGGGTCCTCCGAGTCTGACTCTGTGTGGCTGAGCTCCGCCTCCCGCTCCGGGTGGGAGGAGCCCATGTCCGGGGCCTTGTCGAACGGGAAGGAGGTGGAGCCCCCGGGGGAGTGGGAACGCTCGGCGGGGGGGTAAGGGGAGGAGACACACCGGGTGTCTATGCAGTCGGTGATGCTGGTGTACTCGGCCGCCTTGACCTGAACGCCGGCCCCCAAGCCGCCGTAGCAGACCCTCGGCGTGAACACCAGGCTGTGGGACTTGACCAGCTGTGGCTCCTCCAGGTAGCCCCCGCCGCCGGTGGACAGGTAGCGGCTGCTCTTGGAGCGCTCCAGGAGGCCCGCCGACGGGGGCGGGGAGGGGTCCAGCTCCCAGGGCGGCATGGCGTTGTCGGGGAGCAGGTGGGCGGAGCACAGCGACAGGTCCGCCGCCGCCGCGCTGTCCTCGAACACGCCCTCCGCGGGCTTGCCGGCCCCGCCCCCGTAGTCCCGCCCGCCCGACAGCACCGCCTCCATGATCTCGGAGTGGAGCGAGGGGTCGCGCTGGAACGGCGGGGCCGCCCTCGGCGGGTCCAGGAAGACCTCGGCGGGGCCCGCCTCCTCGGAAGCGGACACGAAGATGTCGATGCAGGAGGAGGGCCGGTGCTGCTGGGAGACGGACAGCATGGCGAGGGGGAGGGGTTTGGACTCCTTGGGGGCGGTGCCGGAGGTCACCGACTGGGAGCTGTTGGCCCGGTGCAGGCTGAACGAGCGCTCCTTGGCGAATCGGTCGGCCCGGTCGGCCCCGGCTCGCTCGCGCACCCCGCCCACAAAGAAGGAGTGGCTGCGCGCGCGCAGGCCGGTGGGGGAGGGCGGTGACATGGAGCCCTCGGCGCCCACCTCCAGGGCGTCCGTGGGCCGGTAGGCGTTGCCCTCCTGGCTGTTGAAGCTGCTCTGGCGCAGGATGTAGGCCGGGTCCGGGCACTCGCCCTGGCGCAGCGCGTAGGCGGAGTCGGTGCAGTCGGAGGAGGTGCGTGAGCGGGCCTTGTTCACCTCGCCCCGCTCCACCCCGGTGACCCGCTCCAGAGCCACCGCGATCCGACCTATCAACTCCTCCATCTGTGCCAACCGGATGTCCACGGTCTGCAGGGACGCCTTCATGAAGTGCTCTCTCTCATTCACCTCCTCCAGGCGCATGGCCATGTTCTCCACTCTGGAACAGAGACACATACGTACTTAGGGTCAGGGTTAGCGGGGGGGAACATATAGGGTTAGGGTTAGCGGGGGGGAACATATAGGGTTAGGGTTAGCGGGGGGGAACATATAGGGTTAGGGTTAGCGGGGGGGAACATATAGGGTTAGAGTTAGCGGGGGGGAACATATAGGGATTGTATACATGGGTTTTGATTCCACTAGTGCAGCAGTTAAGATTGGAGTCATCTTGACATGATGAGCGTTGTTAGTCTCAGTGGTTCAGAAGACTCGTTGATTCGGTGGCTTGAAATTGGAGTCATAGGAGTTGTGCGCAGTATAATGTCAAATTCTGTGCACATTTTGGGTTACGATATCTAACAAATAAATATATATTTTCCTTTTTCTGAAACATTGTCACCAAAGTATGAGCCTGTATATGAGATACTTCAATATGATTGGAATGTGCAAATATCCAACCTTTCTGATGTCACACGGATCCTCTCGTCATTTGAGGAGTTGAAGCGGTCATCCTTCTCGCGGAAGTACTCCTCGATGCACTGCTCCTCAAAGTCATGCACTTTCTTCAGCTCGTCTTCAGTGATGAAGAGCTCTGCGATGGCAAGAAGCAACACGGTCATTTGGAAAACAATCGGACCTGAATTCAGTGCTGGGGCATTTCTATCAGACCTGGATTCAGTGCTGGGGCATTTCTATCGGACCTAAATTCAGTGCTGAGGCATTTCTATCGGACCTAAATTCAGTGCTGGGGCATTTCTATCGGACCTGGATTCAGTGCTGGGGCATTTCTATCAAACCTGGATTCAGTGCTGGGGCATTTCTATCGGACCTGGATTCAGTGCTGGGGCATTTCTATCAAACCTGGATTCCGTGCTGGGGCATTTCTATCAAACCTGGATTCCGTGCTGGGGCATTTCTATCGGACCTGGATTCAGTGCTGGGGCATTTCTATCGGACCTGGATTCAGTGCTGGGGCATTTCTATCAAACCTGGATACCGTGCTCGGGCATTTCTATCAAACCTGGATTCAGTGCTGGGGCATTTCTATCGGACCTGGATTCAGTGCTGGGGCATTTCTATCGGACCTGACCCATGTACGTACTGAGGCCATAGTCCCTCTCATCGTCGTCATGCTTCCTCCAGCGACAGCACAGGTGCTTGAGGACCATGGTCATGTGGCTGAAGATGATCAGGGGCGGGGGGAGGATGGGCCTCTCGTAGAAGGTCATGATGAGCTGGTACCTCTGGAACTTCCACACCTGGTTGGAGATGGACTTCACCTCAAAGAAAGTGTTGCTGTGACAACAGACAGTAACAACCAAAATGTCAGACCAGCCCACAAGGTCAATGAAATAGCTTGGTTAATTTACTAAATGTTGTTGCAACATGTTAGATAAATAAATGAGGGAAACAGGCCATGTTTTGACAGCACTCACTCCTCCACTCCAACCACCTTCCATTTATTTCGACTCATCTAATCCAAACCTGAATGAATCCTTTAATTGATGTACTACTGCTACTGTTAGTAGTTCTACTGTCACCACTGCTAGTACCCCTATTACCTCTAAACTACTATATCTACTACTATTAATACTACTCTTGCAACTACTGCTACTATCATTACATCAACCACTACTATAACTACTACTGTTTTGACTGCAACTAATACAATTATTTTGTCTTCACATTCTGCTAATATTGCTACTATTACTGCTACTACTAATACTACTTACTGCTGCACTATTCATACACTCATACATTAAGTACTAGGATTTACTTTTGAAAGGGGATTTATCTCAATATGCAGTTTTTTTATTGAAATGCTGCAATTCTACAACACTTAGCAACTACGGTTGCAGCATTCATGTCAGACAGGAATATGTCCAATGATACATCAGAATCCCTCCTTCCTGCATTAGAAAATGCAGCACAGACACTGTTTTGAATTTGATCTTTTCTATAATCTTGAGCTATACTATATCTTGAGCTATACTATAATCTTGAGCTATACTATAATATTGTGCAATACTATAATCCTGAGCTATACTATAATCTTGAGCTATACTATAATCTTGTGCAATACAATAATCTTGAGCTATACTATAATCTTGAGCTATACTATAATCTTGTGCAATACAATAATCTTGAGCAATACTATAATCTTGAGCTATACTATAATCTTGTGCTATACTATAATCTTGAGCTATACTATAATCTTGTGCTATACTATAATCTTGTGCTATAATAATCTTGAGCTATACTATAATCTTGTGCTATACTATAATCTTGAGCTATACTATAATCTTGGCGAACACTTCCAACACTTCTGCCCATGTGTGGCAGTGGGAGCAGGAGAGCGGGCCTTTTGTGGACGCGGCCCTCGTACGCATGGCCAGGTGGGCGTAAGTGGGTTCTAGGTCTACCAGGAGCGAATGTGAGAGGACATACTTGAAGACGGCTATGAGCAGGTTGACCAGCAAGATGTTGGCCACCAGCAGATAGCAGGCCATGATGGCAGGAACGATCCAGGCGCCAGTCTTGCAGGGTGGCAGAGACACGACGTGCCCGTCCTCAGTGGTGATATTCTGGCCACACGGAGCTGGGCACAACAACACAACGCCAAGGTCAGGGTGGCATATAAGGTTCCCTGGGTGTTTGCTGTAACTAAACATATTGGCAGCTTGAATAAAGTGTTGCAGACCAAACCAAATAAAGTCAGTCGTGCTGCGAAAGGACACTTATGTCTCAAACCAATAAACATCCAGACTAAAAGAACACGCCAACGTAAAGGTCGAACAAACAATCAAATGAAAGGAAAATGTTGGCATACGGACAACCATGCAGACCACACAGAACTATCCTTGTCATTATACGGACACGTAAAATAAGCCAACCAACAGATAAACAGGCTTACAAATACTTCAAGTTTTGAAAACAAACAAGAGACATATTATACTGTTTATGTATATGCATCTGTTTCGGAGGGTTAGGAAGGAGTGAGCACTAGAATGGAAAGGTCTAAAATGTGCTGAAATGTATCTCAAAATATATTCAAAAATATATTGATGTCAATAACTTGCATTCCCAATATATTTAAACATGACACTGATGTTTGAAATATATTGTCACGTAATGCTGCATGTGCAATAGCCTAGCTGAATAATGATTACACTACAGTTTACTCGGAATGTATTTAAGATACATCCCACGTTTTTTCCATCAGTGATGGTTCAGTTGCTGTGACTTATAATGAGGACACTCAGCACTTTCACTTTGGATGCTCATTCGTTGATTTTGCCTGAGTCGTTATATAATCATTATATATCCATACTCGTCTCTGGATTTCCACCGATCACACAAGGCAGCCCAAAGGTAGAGAACTGAAGTAATTTTCTCTCCCTAACTCGCAATTTTACACTCAAACAAAGTGGTTTAAAAACTCTGACAACTGAACCACGTGAAAAAACTGATTGTTGGTGATGGCAGGAAATGATGTGTGTGTGTGTGTGACTGTTTGAGTGTGCGAGTGAGAGATAGCTGTATTAGCCAAGTTAGTATGTTTAGTAGTTTTTTATGAGAGTAGGTAAAAGTGCATTATTGTGAATTGAGTGTAGAGGAATTATTAGGGGCGTGTCTACATGGCATTGTAATGGCCTGTCTAGATGGCATTGTCGGGGCCTGTCTAGATTACATTGTAGGGTTTGTGTCTAGATGTCATTGTAGGGGTGTGTCTAGTTGACTGTGTGGGGGGGTGTCTAGATGGCTGTTCAGGGATGTGTCTAGATTGCTTTATATTGATGTTACATGTTCTTGTGAAAGCAGAGCTGATTTGGTGGATGGCATTAATGACTTGATTGACCCGGCAGGCCTGCTTTTACAATATAAAACAAAACTTCAGAGGAAATTTCAGAGGAGCATATTTCTTTAACAATAATAGACTCCTTTGAGATTTGTTATTAAAAAATATAGAAAAATAAACCGAACAAAATCAAAAAAGTGCTAATGCCATGAAACACAGTTATTGACCTGTGGGCGTGTCGGGCTGCATGCACTTCCATAGAGATGGTCAAGAGGCCACACCTCCTAGCTTCGCCATTGATAGCTTCTGTGACAGCAAGGGCATCGCCACTGAGGAATATCTCCATCTCTTCTACTTCTACAAATAAATTGGCGGTCCATAAAAAAGTGCATACTGCCACCTACAGTGCAGGAGTGTGTAGAATCTAAACAGACATAAAGCGAAGGTTGGTGATCTATTGCCACCTCATGAAGATAGATAGAGGACCTATCTGATGTTCTTGCATGGACATCTCCATTGAGGGCATATGCCATTTTAAGGTAATCAACTGGGTGTTCATTGGGTCGTTATTGGCTGGTCCATTATAATTAGCTAGTATTAGTCATGTAAAACCGGGTCATACGGCAGGATCAGCCAATAACATTAGAAGTCCAACCAAACTGTGCATCCACAGGCTCCATGTTGTGAGATATATGTAGGGATTTGTCCTCTATCTCTCTCTGTGTACCACTCCGAGTGCTTGTGAATGTTTGCTTTCTCTGGATTAAAACGAATTAGCTGATTCGTCCTGCAGACCCGGATGAAATTCGGGGCTTCTTTTCATCCACCAATAAGAAGCCCCCACACAATTGACTCAATAAAAATGCTGAAAAATGTCAATGGCACTGCCCATGCTCAAACAGGCACTGCGGAAAGAGCACCCTCTATCCATCTCTATGGGCATATTTGCCCAAGCAGCCCCTAGACCAGGGTGCAATGATGGCGCGGCAGTGAGGCTGGAATGGTGTCGGGATGACAGGGCACAGGGGGGGGGGGGCTAATTATCGATTTAGTGGCATTCTGATTGAACATAGTAATGCTGTTATGGACCATTATTACGCCAGGTTCCATGAGCTCGAAACTGATTTTCGATCATCCAGAGTTTTGAGTTCAGCCTGTGCTTTAGTTTCCTACTATGCACATCTGAAACAAAGAATGACAGCATTATTTCAGATCTCTTCGCTTTGGGCTCGTCCTTCCATTCTACACACTCTCCCACTCGCAGGCACGCACAAACACTCCACAGAACAGACGGTGCATTCAGAGAGCAAACATGTACCTTATTTTAGGCAATAACCAAATCACTTAGTTATATGTCCTGGTGTTAGGCATCGGCTGACCTGATCACTAAGATAAGCTGACCAGTCAGTGATCTGTCCTTCCTGCTGTTGTCCGAAAATGACTGGCAACGTGACATTTGCCTGGCCACCGTGAATAAGACCCAATCCAGCAACCAACGACTGTTGTGGCACTAATATACGTCTCCCTGAAACTGGGTTTCAACTGAGAGATTTCAAGTGCATGGCATCTCAGCACCCAGACGAGTTCAGTTGGTCTGGCGAACGTGTTGAGGTGTTTCTGATACGCAAAAGTGCTGCAATTCACCGGACATTTGAGAAATGTACAGCTCATCCATAAGCACTGGAGTCTTTACTTTTTTTGTGGTTGCTGTTTATTCAAGCACCTGTTCATTGCTTGACATGACTGCCTTGTTGATCAGTTAGCTATAGAGTTAAAAGAGCTGGTCTCCCCAACAACCTACTTTCTGTTGTCAGAAGATCCTGGTTTGATGTTGACGATAATGTGATTCTGAAAAGGATAGATGTTGTTCTGATGGAACCAAGGAGATTCGGACTATCGTAGGAGGGTGGGGTTGTTTCGACAGAAAAGCCTGTGAAACTGGCATACATTGTGTGGCCTTGAGATATCAGGTCTGTCTAGGAGGAGATACGAAGCACTTTGGCTTTGTGGAGGAGAAGGTGTATTTTGAATGTGATGTAATGTGATGTTTGGACTTAAATACTGTTGGAAGTGTGTGTGTGTGTGTGTTGGCGAGGTGGGCATCATTATACTCCACCCTTGACTCCCCACCACTCAGCCACCCCCCACCCCCCCACACACATCCACCACCCCTTTGTGAGCTTACGGTCGATCTGATCAGCAAACACCTCTCCGTAGATCATCCAGTAGGGCATGAAGAAGATGTTCCGAGCCAGCATCCAGGATGGGTCCTCGTTGGGGTTCAGGATGGCTTGCCGGGCCACCCCAAAACTCATCAGCACCACTAACATGATGATCACGAAGTACATCATGTCAATCATCTAAAGAAGTGAGAGAGAGAGAGAGAGAAAAGAAGTGTAAATACAGAGATCAAGACTGCTGGAACAACACACCGACAGGCATGGTGCATCCTCATTCTCCAACCATCTCCCAAGGCTGCATGTTCACACTCTGTGTCATGCAAGTCAAAGCTTTTGATTGTGCAAGCATAGGCAGAAGGGGTTTTACACCATTGTTAAACATATGACAGCTAGTATGCAGCCAGTGACGGATTGTCTTTACTCTCCAATAACACCCTGCTCGGAAAAACAGAAATATCCCTAAAGAAATCCTACCAGGCATCTCAACCAAGGGACATATTCCAAAACACATTGATGACAAGCATTACACAGAGTCACGATTATTTGGAACATGGCAGAACGAGGACTGTGAAAACACACACAAACACACACACACCCACAAACACACACAAACACAGTGCATTGATATTGGTAGTAGGAGTTTAAAGTTAGAACACTTAGAACACGATGAGCGCAGAATGAACGAATGATGGTGAATCAAACAAGCCAAAACAGACTCCACCCTCCTTACCATTTTGCCAATCATCATGACATAGGGGCCCAGGTATTTGTTGACGCCAAAGATGTCAAGCAGCCGGATGTACCAGTAGATGATGTTGACGCAGTAGATGACCCGGCCATAACTCATGAGTGGTGGCTCCTGGAGGCGGAGGACCATTCCCACTGAGAAGATGAGGATGGCCATGAGGTCCGTGATGTTCCAGTACTCCTGAAGCCACACCTTCACTTTCTGCAGTAGCTTTCCCGGCTCGGACATCAGTATCTGGGAGTTGTTGATGGAGATTGGGGGAGAAAGGTAGAGAGAGAGATGGGGGAGAGACAAACAGGAATAGGGAGAGAGAGAAGTGGAAAGATTGATGGAAGCATTTCAGTGTGCTGGCCATGAGATGGCAGTGTGAGTCCGTTTATACAAGATAACAGAGCGTCCTAAGGAACCTGGTCTTTGTATACAAATGGATACATATAAAGGTAGGTGCACAGCGATAAAAGCACATATACACTACGGGGCATTCGGATGACTTCAGAATTGATAAAACGGACCTCTCTCATCTTCTCAATGCCATTGGTGAAGATGTACGCGATGACAATCCACTCTTGTGGCGAGGGCCACAGGTCCATCTTCACCAGGACAATGTAGTTGAACAGCATCAGGTAAGCCACGTAGGCCAGCTGGGGGAAGAAATACAATGTCAGGGTCACTCAGAGCCTATAGGAACTCTCCAGCGTGCGAGGCCTCGCTGGAGAGGGGCCTTAATTAGTCTTCTGAACTTATTTCAGTACAGATAAATTAGGTCATAACATTGTGTAGGCCGAACAATTACACTCTTGGGTCTCCCAAGTTATTGTTGAACAAAAATGAGTGCTGATAACAGTATAGAATCATGGCAAACACGTATCAATATCCAGAGGTGATCCAGAAGTAATTTAGGGACCTCATGAAGCCTGCTTTATGAGCTAGCGTGGGTTGTGGTGCCTTTCTGTTGCTTAAATGAACACTGAACTGAAGATGTTCAGTGAGCAGTCAAACATTACAATGCAGTGTGACAAGGCTGCCCATATTCATTTCCTTGGCTGGTTTGCAGATCGGACAAAAATGGCAAGAGAACCAAAAGGTTGGTTTTAAAAGCATAGATCAAGAAGATGTCCTTACTCCAGCTGAGTTGTCTGTTTCTGAAACAGATGCATTCATTTTGCATGTTTTTGTTCTGACCCACACAGTGACAGAAAGCGAGAGAACAGCTTTCCTTTCTATTTTTCAAAGTTGTTTTTTTCCCTCCATGAATTAGAGATAGCGCTCCCAGCTGCGGATGACTTGCCATGTTTTCATTGGACAGGCAGATGAAACAGCCACCATGGAGCATGGAAGATGAAGATAAAATATGTCCAGCTTGTACAAACAGTGTGCCCAGGAAAATGCACAAACACAGAGAGACAAAGACACATGCATTTGCTGCCTGTATCCACTGAGTTACCCACGTGAATCCCTTCATATTCTCTTCTCTAGTGGTTCTAGATAGCAGCAAACCCTTTAGTGGTTCTAGGTAGCAGCAAACCCTTTACTGGTTCTAGATGGCAGCAACCTCTTTAATGGTTCTAGATAGCAGCAAACCCTTTACTGGTTCTAGGTGGCAGCAAACCCGTTACTGGTTCTAGATGGCAGCAAACCCTTTAGTGGTTCTAGATAGCAGCAAACCCTTTAGGGGTTCTAGGTAGCAGCCAACCCTTTAGTGGATCTAGATAGCAGCAATCTCTTTAGTGGTTTTAGGTAGCAACAAACCCTTCAGTGGTTCGAGGTGGCAGCAAACTCACTGTGTGGAACCAGAACTTGACGATGGGGGCGTTGTAGAACTCGTAGATCTTGCGGCCCATTGGGATGAGTCTGTGTCTGTTCTGGATCTCCCCCACGCCCTTCTTACGAGACGCCTCCGTGCTTACCTTACCCAGCATGGCCTGGGGCAGCACACCCAGAGAGGATGACAGGGAAAGACACAGTGCAAAGATACAGGAGAGGGGGGGGGGGGGGGGGAAAGAGCATCAGAGCCGGTGCTACACCTCGCTGCATGAGCAGAAGCAGGCACAGGCAGACCAATTGAACATGTAGCATGTTAGTGACTTTGAGGTTGGGTGGGAATGATGACACGAGGAACGCAGACGAACACTTACGGATCGAGTCTTGGACGACAGTGACGAACAGCAGAGAGGAGAGAGAGAGTAAAGAGAAATAGAGAGATAGAAAAAGAGCAAAGAAGAGAGCCAACAGCAACAAAAAAAGAAAGATCTCTGACGTCCATTTCCCTTGGACTCTAACACAGTTTGTGATCCATGAGTGTGGATCCCAGAGGTCACGATCCCAGAGGTCACGATCCCAGAGGTTATGATCATGGATGCGCAAACTACACCAGACCTCTGGGGTCAACACATGGTACTGTGCTGTGTTCAGTTGTACTGCATGAGTGTGGAGTAGAGGACCCTGAGGCCAGAGGAGGTTCCACTACCATGCATGTTTAAACTGCACCTGTGCCAGATGTGTTGTTGTTTACAGTGGAACGCCTCAGAGGATGACTTGCATTACAATCCCCCTTGAAGTATGCAGCCTGGTGAGTATTTGTATGAATCTGTCCCGATTCATAGTTTTAGTTTTGGGCTGCATCAGGACAATCAGAAACCAACAGCTCACAATGGCAAACGGAAGAGCTCATGGCAGATGCAATTGTTGGAAGGATTCTTTCCCCTCCTTCAGGACTATTGTCAGCAGTCTCATGAGCCCCGGTTGCCAGTGAGTTTTGCACTGGCTGCCGGACTGAATGCAAATGGCAATATGCACTACAATGTCTATGTGGATGGACAGTGTCACCAATCGCCAGTTCTGTATTAAGAGAGGGTGTTCAGACAGTCCGGCTGTGTCCAAAACAGAACCCTATGCCCTACACAGTGCTGTGCACTACATTTGACCAAAGGCATTACGGGCGCTGGTTGAAGAAGTAACATTCTACATGGGCCAGGGAGCCATTTCGGACACACCCACAGCCTGTGAATGTGCTTAGACCCTACGGACAGGCACTGTTATGTAACCCGGGCGAATGACACGGCTCCTGTGGATGGGCCGAACAGACACCCTCTCTTAGTAGCATGCGGGGGGGATGCGATGTTGCCAGCGCCACCAGGGAGAGTGAGGGCAGCAGTCGCATTGTTTACCGTACCTCTAGTAAGGCCTTAGCTAGGAGAGGAACAGGACAGAGGAGAGAAAAGAGAAGGGCAAACAAAGACAGAATGAAAGAAAGAGGGAGAGAGCGGGGGGGGGGGTGGGAGAGACAAAAGGGGAGACATACACAAGGGGCAACAAACGGACTGACACGTTACAACTCCACAACCACGTCTCCGCCGAGACGACAGGAAACGAGAAGCGGGATGACGGGGAGGTTTGGGGGGCGAGGCAGGGTTGTTCTTACTGCCCCTTCCGATTGGCCAGAAAAGGGACAGGGTTCTGGTGGGCTTAGAGGGCCAATTATAGTGGTGTGTGTGTTTGTTGGCTTTAGGCCGGTGTGATTGTGTTTAGCTTACTGATAGAGAGAAACTGACAGAGAGGGCAGGACAAAAAAGGCCCGATTCCGACTTTCACACACGCGCCTTTTATATGCACTTCTCAGTAGCTGCTCGTGCGTGTTCAGAACACGCTTGGCAGACGTGGGTCCTTTTCAGTTGGACACCGAGAGTATCTCTGTGTGGTTCATTGGCCTCTTTAATCAAACCGAACGGAAGCCCTTGCACGCTTTCCTAAAAAACAACAAAGCCTTCCATCCTGGGAATTGTCCTCGCTACGCCCGCGCCTTTCAACCTCAGGGCAACGGTTCACTTGGCATTCACCACTGGGCATTCAGGGTGAGGTTTTCCTTGATTGTCTTACTGCTGTTACTGGTCGTCAGGATTGTTCCGGCAACGAGGAGAAGTGCCGCGAGGAACAAGCCGACAGCAGGGGATCACAAGATTTACCTGAGTGTCTTAGCTCGTGTCCTGCTCCTGCCGTCCTTGTTTCTCTCAGTGTTCGTGATCCTTGTGTTCAACGGCACTCATGTACGCATGGCAAGCAAGGGCTGACGGTAAACATGAATGTTTCTGCCTTCAAACTGAGTCGGGTATCACAAACGAGGGGCAGGCGGTGAAGGGTTCGGTGGCCTGGAGATGTTTCAGCCAGTGTGTGGGGAATCCCTTTGGGCCAGCCAATGTCTCCAGGACGTAGACAGGGAAATATCCTCCTGATACATTACACTTTGTTGGTTCATGCTGAAAGAACAGGGGCACATCACTGGGTGGACCTGCATATTTGTGTCGACCAAGGCATTTCTGTTTCCAGCAATCCTTTCACTGCTCCCAGGATTTGGCCCAGCGAAAGTATTCCCATAGTATTCCCATAGCTTCTGATTTGAAGGACAAGCAGAGAGCTACTGTACCTGGCTGCCCTGTACACCCTGCTGGAAGTGCAGGCAGGGTGTACAGGGTGTACATTCATCCCTCAGGGATGAATGTTAAGTAGGAAGCCAGAGGCAACAAGGCGGTACCAGGGGCTAAACACAGCCCCTCCGCCCCTACCAAACAATCGTCTTCAACAGCCCAGCTGTGATGGGGGGCGTGAGAAGGACATGTGCCTCAGCCAACTTTGTCCCCTGTAAGGCTGTTACAGTAATGACACAGTGCCATCTGGTTTGTAGCCCTGTTGCAAGTGCCTGGATCGAGGCAGTCTTTCATTTTCAGATGAGCCAATTTTCCCAAAACAGCTTAGATTCCTACAGAAATACATAACAAATCAACAGCCGCCCGAAACACCCTACCTTTTCTGTAAACACAAGTTCAAAATAGGGATGGAGAGAAAAGTCCATGGAATGAAATCCATGATATCTGAATGATGCTCGATTTAAGTGCACACGTCTCTGGTCGGAATCGGACCCATAGAGGAGCCTAAGTGTGTGTACATTAAGCATGAGGTATAAGTTGCCCCCAACCACAGATATCTCAACCGGGATTACTTTGGAGGCCGGTCCCGGGATAGTGGGCAAGGGCAACTTAGACCTCCTCTGAGCTGTGTTCAGTTGAGGTGCGGGGGGGTGGGGGGGGGCTGGCTAAAGGGTGCGTCCAAAATGGCGCCCTATTCCCTACATGATGTAGCAGGGAATACTAATAGGCTGCCGTTTAGGACACAGCCTGCTTGTGCACAGTCTGAAGGCGGGGTTGAGGTGGATGCTCTCACCACGGAGTTGTACTGCGTCTCACAGTAGGACCTTACTGTGAACTCCATGTCCTCCTCCTCCTTCTCGTTGGCGGGCTTCTCAGGCTCCTCCTCCTCCTTCTCCTGCAGGTAGTTGTCCTGGTCCTGTGGCATGTAAGACATCTCGTCCTTGTTCTTGAACTCCAGACTCAGAATGGACGGAGGCAGCAGCAGGCCCAGGATCACCTGAACGGGGGCTTGGAGTTAGACTCGAATACGAACCCGTTGCTACAGAGCATCCAGTTGTCTGGTTGTTAAACGCCCGGCGCTGCTTGTATTCCACCGTTCCCCCGTGCCAATGCAGGCAAATCTATTACGGTAAATGACTCAAAGACTCGCAACTTTGACATAGAAGGTGGCTTCGATGTCTTGTTGTGCTAGCATAAAGACACGAGCACACGCACATGAGCGTGCCGGAAGACACGCGACGATTCTATTCTCACCCTTCACTTATTGTAAGCACATAAGGCTCTTGCTCTTCACTTATTGTAAGCACATAAGGCTCTTGCTCTTCACTTATTGTAAGCACATAAGGCTCTTGCTCTTCACTTATTGTAAGCACATAAGGCTCTTGCTCTTCACTTATTGTAAGCACATAAGGCTCTTGCTCTTCACTTATTGTAAGCACATAAGGCTCTTGCTC
>JACXGK010008531.1:0-14121 GCA_016801125.1 Novumbra hubbsi | reverse complement strand
GTGGGCATGGAGAGGAGGAGGGTGGCCAGCTCCAGGGCTGCAGCCTTGTTCTTCTCCTAGACAGTCACACAAAAAACACTCAGAGGATACAGCCTGGTGTGTGTGTGAGTGTGTGTGAGTGTGAGTGTGAGTGTGAGTGTGAGTGTGAGTGTGAGTGTGAGTGTGAGTGTGAGTGTGAGTGTACTTTTGTTTCGGTAAAATCTGTTTCTGCTCTAAAACAGGGTTCATCAACTCTGGCCCTCTGTGCCAGTTCCACCCAGTTTTTTCATTGCAACCCTCTAATCAGGGACTTATTTAGACCTGAGACACCAGGTGGGTCCAATTAGCGATGAGGTAGAATAAAAAGCCAGCAGGCTCTGGTCCAGAGTAAGAGTTGATGATCACTGCTCTAGATGCAGCACGGTTTCTATAACAGTAAAGCTCTTGCCTTCTCATTGGAGGATCCCACAGCGAAGCAGCTCTCCAGTGCTTCCAGAGAGCTCACTACCAATCTGACCGGAGTAAGAGGTTTTACATTTGTTAATGCAATCAGTAACCCTTAAACAAGCCACACACACACCAAAGAGTTAATCAACTAATCAATCAAAACTACACTGGTCTACTGTCATAAAAACAAAGTCATCCATTTAATGTTTGGAACCACAACAAGCCAAGATGTGATAATGAGTGGAATGGTTGTATACACATCAGTGATGTAAATATAGATGCAGTACGCATCTCCACCACACCAAACAACAGCACAAAGGGAGATCAATAAATAAGTAAATATCAGGTTGAGGCTGAGAGACAACACAAACGCCCAGAAGAAGAAAACCCAGTTGGGTCCTTTATCTTCTAGAGGGTTTCCATCTTATCAGCTGCTTTGACCCTTGTCATGTCTGAGTGTTTTTTTGTCAAGAAAGTATCTCTTGGTTTGGAAGTCAAGCTGATATTTGTTTATTATTGATCCCGCACACACACCCACACACACCCACACAAGCAGAGTAAGGGCGGTTACTAACCGGTCCAAGGTCGATAAGGACTCAGTTTCACAACTGTTTTTATTGATTGTATTTTGGGAGCAAAGAAAAAAAAAAAAAAATGTTGTGAGGATCACAGAATGAAACCAAGAGAAAATAAATGACAGAACAGAACACAAGAAAAGCATGTAGATCACAGTATTCATTATGAGAGCAGCCGTGCAATGGGAACATGCCACAGACAGAGACAGCTTCTACTCCCTTGATATAAAGCTGAGGACCCTGGAGAAACTGTCAAATGTTTCATAAAGGGCCGATATCACAGATTACCAGGACAACAACATCCTAGACCCAGACACTTCTAGCCATTAATAAAGATGGACCGGGTTTCAGAACAGATGCCCTTTTGACACCAAAGCCATCTGTTCTGAGATGCTAAGCAATTTGTAACCCATGTCAGATCCTCCCAGAAATGTTGTTGCCGTAACAATACCAGAGCCTACAACAATTGAATCAGTATGGATCACTTAGCCCACCACTGGAGCAACCAACCAATAGAGCTAGAGATATTTCTCATCTTAAATAGTTTTACTTTAACCACGCTAATAAACAACGAAAATCAATCGAGATAAAAAGTACATTGTTTTTATACATAAATAAAATCTAGTAGGAACCAAAAGAAGCATAATTGCTCGTTTGACACTTAAAACGTTGACCGTTGCCATTGTCTTGAACACCAACCTCTCCAGCACAGTGCCACTAGTGGATGTCGGGGTGGCGATATCCCCATCCGGGGTTCCGTTCCCTGCGTTGAGGTTGGGGGAGCACGCGTTGTTCACGGAGGCGGAGGAGAAGTCGTCGATGGGCTCGTCAGGCCAGCCAAACTGCTCCTTGGTTTTACCGTAGATCTTTATGGAGTCCAGCATGGTCACCCCGGCCGGGTCGACGGACGCTCCGACTGGCAGAAAGGAGACGTCAGGCAAACGTTTCACACGCGCACCGACATAAGATCGGCCCGCATCAAAACAAAATGGGAAAAAGTACAGCGAACGACAGCACTGGGACGCGCTGAAGCGAGCACACTAATTATACAGACGTCATCTTACTGAAGATGGAGAGTTTCTTGTCAGCCTGCAGAGCCTCCTCCCTGGTGAAGGGGAAGTCAAACCAGCGGGCCCGTGTCATGGTCATCTGCATGGTGCGCCCAAAGATCTCCAGGTAGGAGGGCGCCCGTTCGATGGCCTGAGAGCCCACCTGCACCCGCAAGCCCGTCATCACCATGGAACTGTTGTTGTTTACCGCCTCTATGGTGAAGCCTCCCGGCTGAGGGAGCGATAACACACACATTTAATCCCAGCATCCTCCTGGGGCTAACCCTAGGACTAGCATACAAATGATTAAATCCCAGCATCTTCCTGGGGCTAACCCTAGGACTAGCATACAAATGATTAAATCCCAGCATCTTCCTGGGGCTAACCCTAGGACTAGCATACAAATGATTAAATCCCAGCATCTTCCTGGGGCTAACCCTAGGACTAGCATACAAATGATTTAATCCCAGCATCTTCCTGGGGCTAACCCTAGGACTAGCATACAAATGATTTAATCCCAGCATCTTCCTGGGGCTAACCCTAGGACTAGCATACAAATGATTAAATCCCAGCATCTTCTTGGGGCTAACCCTAGGACTAGCATACAAATGATTAAATCCAAGCACACTTCCAAGAAGAAGGAAAAAACAAGAGTTCTAAAAATAAATTGCCTAAAAGATAAAAAAAACTAAATATGGGGTAGGAATGCCATACTCGTTCACACATTTTCCCCGTCTGACTTCAATGCAAGAACCACAGGAATCCTGCTGTGAGCGAGGGCTACCTTAGTATTGGCCACATACATCCCGGTGGAGTTCAGCCTGTGTTTGATCTGCTGTCCGTTGTAGACCTGAAGCAGGTCGTTTCCTCCGAACTCCACCTCGGTCAGCTGCTGGTTGTGCTCGAAGAAGTCCACAGGGAACGTCACCTGACTGGAGGTACGTGTGGCTGTAACAGAGACCCGAGCGGATAGGCATCAAAATTGAGCGCATTTCATCTGATCTCCTCACAGGAACAACATCAGCAATGCTAATTATTGACTTGGAATGCAGTAACGTCAAGCACATTTCCTGCTTTTGGTTTGTTTGGGTTTGCCCGGCTGGCCGAGGGCCTTGAAGCCATCGGGGAAGTCCCGCGAGGGGTCACGAGACTCACTGGCGGCGGCCGCCTTGCGCTTCCTGACTGGCTTCATGATGGAGATGGTGGAGCTGGGCTGCAGGGACGGCTGCAGCCAGTGGGAGGTGTTCTCCACGTTGGCCATGTAGATCCGCAGGCTGCCGTCCTCGCACAGCAGGATCATCGTGGTCCGCTGCTGCTCATTGGACGCCGTGTGGCGAATCGCCACCATGTCCTGGATCTGGGCGGAGAGAGGGGAGGGGTGAGGGAGCCGTACGGGGCCTCTTGTCGCGGGTCCTGTCCACCGGTAAAAAGGGCGGTGGGTTGTGTCCTACCTTGGCCTTGGCCGGCAGGGTCTTTATCTCCTGGATCAGGAAGGTGTCCGGTTTCACCATGATGACCAGGGGAATGCCGGTGGTCTGTTGGACGCAGCACACCAGGCCGGGATGGTTCATCACCTCGGACCACTGGCACAGGGCCGGGGACGCCTTGCTGCCGCCGTTGGACCTGCCGCGACCATACCGGGAGACGGGTCAGAGAACAACCCACAACGCCGGACGGACTTGAGCCAGACCAACCGTTTTTCTCTCCACGAACTGTGCAGGCAATTTGGTAAAAAAAGCACAAAAACAAGGTGGCGAATGTGCCTGCACAGGGTTGAAGCACACAGGCCGTTCTTACCCTTTGACGCTGATGGCGAAAAGCCTCTGGACGTCGGTGGTGCTCCGGCTGACCGTGGCGGCGAACGACTTGCCCTGGCTGTAGCTGAAGAACAGCATTTGCAACACGTGGCTGTAATAAACCGACACTCCGCCGCCCCCCACCTGACCGTTACTGTCCTGGAGTAACACCGGGAGGAGAAACAACACTGTCACGCAACACCCAAGGACACAGACGGAGACATGCACCAACGGAAAAAATGCCAGGCGAGGGGATCAAACCCTTCTCAACTGAGAAGATCCGAACCTTGAGGTCCTCATGGTTGATCTCCAGCACGGAGGTGACGTAGAAGGGACCGTGCTGAGCGCTGGACGACTCCTCCATCACCTGGGTGTACATGTAGCCAGCGGAGGACATGATGACGATGATGCTCTTCCCCTCCTCGTTGAACAGGACGGTGGCATCCCGGATCTTTGAGCTCGGCAGCAGGAAGTAGTACATGGGGCTCAGAGCGTCTGAAGACAGGTCGTAGATCTGAAAGTAAAATGGAAAAACTCAGAAACCCCCCGAGCAATCCTGGGTTAGGGTCACTATTGTCCTGAATCCTGATATTCCATTGATCAATAAAAAGACATGAAGCATAGCTAAGTTTTTGTTTACTCAGTCAGATTTGTATCGTTAGATTCCTTTAAAAGAGGTTGGTAATGTTCGCCAATTAGGAACAGCAAACGGCTCTGCATCCAAACACAACTGTGGGCAGAACCATGAGTCTCCAGCCTGTCCTGTTTGAACAAGCAACAAGGCCCGCTCAAGAAGAAGACATCGGTACCTTGACAAAGTCGGCTGTGATGATGGCCAGTTCGGTCTGCGAGCCGGGCAGCCAGATGGCCTTGATGATGAAGTTGCCGGTGGCCAGCTGAGGGTGGAGGACCAGGTGGTCCGAGACAGAGCCGGTACTGCTGAACGTCAGCACGTGGCAGTCCTGGAACGGGAGGTAATTTCACCGCCGCGTCAGCAAGCGGGGTTACAAACCACAAAACCCTGCCGGGCCATGAAATCACCTACAACTAATTCCCTCTTCAGAACACAATCAAGACAGCCTGGTTTCTCTCCCCCCTCAGCAGGAGCCGGTCGCTACCTTGAGCCCGCAGACGGCCAGGTAGTCCTCGTTGCAGGGGTTCCCGGTGAGGCTGAGCACGGTGAAGGGGACCGGGGCAGAGGCCAGGCGAGTCAGGGTCAGCTTCCGCTTACTGGAGTCGGCCTGCTTCAGGAGGGCGGACAGCTGCAGAACCGTGATCTGAAGGTAACGTTCACAGCAATAAGACGACACGCACAGCAATCGAAGACACGCCAAAGCCTTGGTCAGACATGTAAAACCGAAACAAACTATTAACACAGAAGAAGGAACTGAGTCTCGGGGAGGGGACCGGTGGGTCATGACCAGTGGCCTTGTGTGTCTCAAACAACATGGCTTCTGCCATGCCGGCGCTGTGGAATGTATTCCAAGTACCGCACCGACCCACGGTAAAAAGCAATTCGCTCCATATAGGTGTTTGCTAAAGGCCTCATAACAATGTCATATTAGTCATTATAGTCTTCAAATAATTGGGCTCTACGGGACTAACAAGGGAAGTGAGTAAATTCAACATTTCATGACAATGTTCACGTGGGTAACCTCTTAGTGTGTGTGAGTGTGTGTGTGTGCCCACCTTGCCCTTCTCGTGGCTGACCGCCAGGTGCTGGCGGCGGCCGTGGGGCGACGATAAGACACACATGGCAACGCGACGCAGCACGTGGGCACTGATGAGCTGCCGGATGGTCTGGCCCTGGTCCCCGCTGTAGTTCATACGGACGTTCTCAAACGCGCCCTCCTGGGAACCCAGCGTTGGCACCTGGCGAGACAGAGGGCGTTGAACTGGAGCGCGCCACCCAACCCAGGACCGCCGCCAAGCCGCAGAACAATTCCCGAGGCGGCACACCGGACCCAACGGGCTACTAAAACGCGTGGCGCGAGCGCATTAGAGGCTTGAAAGACTAATTCTCAAGACGGGTTGATTTCCCAAAGACACATTAAAACGTCCACTGGCGTGGAACCCGAGTCCCCGCTGGACTACGTCACAGCCACATCCCTGGGAGCTACAGTGCGAAAGGCGGTACCATGAGTTGGTCCGTCATCTCCACGTTCTTGTCCAGCGTGTGGAGCTCGTCGAGGGCCTGCTGAGCCCGACTGCTGCTGCCCACCGCAGACGCCTGCTGGAAGTTGGTCTGGATGGCGTCCATCAGGAAGATCAGCATCTCCAGAACCACCGCGGCCGTGGAGGAGCCAGACTGGGGGAGGGAGGAAACAGAACGTGTAAGGGACCAAAGGGGAGACAGCCACAGCAAAGCCAAGGAGGTGGGAGAGACGGCCTAAGGTCAGACTGCTGCCTCCCACCCTTAAACAAATCTAAACGGACATAACGGCTTCCATTCCCCGGGGGTCCTTCTCCACGCCAAGCACCATGGAGGACAGAAACCCCCGCAGCTCGTCCCACCGCCCCGGTCTCCCGGCAACTCACCACCTGTGCCAGCAGCTCCTCCTGACATCCCTCGATGTTCTTACACACGCTGCTCTTCTTGGGCCGATCCTCGTCGCCAAGCTTGCCCTCGCAGATGGTGACCTGTGACGCGAACCAGGCTGTTAAAAATCCACCTCATAGTCGACGTCCCCGGGTTCCAGTAAACAGTCGGGTGTCGTTGTCGCGCAGTGTTTTTTGTTTTGTTTTGTTGCAAGGCCACATTCCGGAGGAAACGCAGGACATCCGAACCTTCCGGTGGGCACGCGACGTCTATACTGACCTTGCCCTTGTCGCTGGACCCCAGGGAGGTCTGATGGCGAATGGCACTCTCCGGCATCCTCAGCTCGCTCTGGAAGGCGGACGACTCCTTCATGGCGGAGCTGATGCCACTGCTGGGGCTGCGTTTCACCAGGGCCTGAGGGAGGCAACGAGGGCCGACGGGGTCAGACGTCAAAGGACAGAAACGCATCTCAAATAGCCCTCTATTCCCTACACAGTGCACTTCTTTTGACCACGTCCTATTGGACAGAGGGGTTACGGTCCCTGGTTGAAGCGTTTATTTACACTCACCGTCCACTTCATTTGGCACAACAACCAATCAGGTATGAACACCTGTCAGACACGCCCTGACTCCAACTTGTCTGTTTTCAATGCAATGCCGCCCTGTGCAGTCTTACAGACTGGTGAACCCCTCCCCCTCTCTACCTGACTCATCCGCTCCGGAATGTTCTTTTTTACCCAATCATGTTACTGACCGGTTGCCAATGAACCAATGAACCGGTGTTTTGTAGAGCCTGTCCCAGTGGGTTTGAACCATGCTGCTGGGCATCAAATCCAAAGTGGACAAGTATATTTTTCAAAAAACAATAACATTCATCAGTATCAACATTTGATATGTTTTCTTAGTAGGCAGGTGTACCAAGTCAAGTGGCCAATGAGTGCATGTTAATGTACGTGTGGCCTTCACACAAACTCTTGCTCAACAGTTATGCCTAAAATATTTAGTAATGATGTTTGATTCCCAAACCCCACCTCCCGGTTCACATTGTAAACCCCTGCTACAAGGCTCAGGTCAAAAGTAGGGAACTTGGAATAGAAGAGAGACAGTTCTCTAAGGAGCAGCAACACGCCACCAAGCCCATAGAAAGGTGACGAAATACAACAGTCCAGCCTCTCCTCTTAACCACCCCAGGGTTCCTGTTTTGGCCTGCTGGAAGAACCCACATTTCAAAGGAGACAGAGTGTAGGACACCGGGATAAAAAAAAAAAAAACACCACCTTATATTAAGTCGATTTTTTTCGCATTTTTAGTGACCCCAGTACAAGTTTACAACAACCAAATAAAATGTTTAGAAAAAAATCAACCAATGGTTAATACATGGAAGGCTTCAAACTGCCTGAGGTTTTCAATGCGTGCAAGACATTAGACTGATTACTGTGGTGTGTGTGACGTTCAACCCGGTGTCCAAACAGCATCTGCTGAGCGTGTGGTCTACCAGCCGGACCACAAACATGTATTTACATCCCAGAATGGTTCAAGAAAAAAGCTTGTCTGAGGAATAAAAAGCAGCTGGTGGAGAAAGCCTGCTTCAAGTTGGATGGGTGGGTGTATGTGTGATATCGGATGGGTGGGTGTATGTGTGATATCGGATGGGTGGGTGTATGTGTGATATCGGATGGGTGGGTGTATATGTGATATCGGATGGGTGGGGGTAAGTGATGTTGGATGGGTGGGGGTAAGTGATGTTGGATGGGTGGGGGTAAGTGATGTTGGATGGGTGGGTGTAAGTGATGTTGGATGGGTGGGTGTAAGTGATGTTGGATGGGTGGGTGTAAGTCATGTTGGATGGGTGGGTATAAGTGATATTGGATGGGTGGGTATAAGTGATGTTGGATGGGTGGGTATAAGTGATATTGCAATCCAAAGTTACCGCAGTGGTTCTCTTCCCATGATGACCTGAGGTGTTCGGTCTCACCTGGCAGCTCCCATCCTCCTTGGCCCCGCAGTCACAGAAGAAGGAGCCATATTTGGCATAGGAGATCTCGTGGTCTTTGTGACACACCTTGGCACACACTGTACACACACCTACCCCGTCCACCATCTTACAGGTGTGGCAGTGGTACCTGGGGGGATATTAGCATGTGAGAGAGGGCGCTTCCATCACAGCTTGTTGTTTTAAGGCGTCCGAGTGATTCGTTTTTTTCCTATTGCTCTGTACTCCCTGCATATCTAAACACAGCGGACCAGCGTAGGAATGGGTTAGAGGCCCTTTACCTTCCCTCGTATTTAAACAAGACATTGCCCCACACACCCTCTGACATTAGTGGGACGCAGTCTTGGTTGAATGTACACACTAAAGACACGGGGGAGGAGCTTGTTTTTACCAATGCTGGTTCATGAACTCCTTCTGGGTGATGGTGAAGGTGCACAGCTTGTTGCACAGGGAGTCTTCGTCCTACAACGCAAAAAAACATTAGTCCATGTTTCACAGGGCACACCAAGAATAACCTGTCTTGATGTGATAGGTCAGTTCAGGTAGTGACAACCTCTTGCATTCCACTGAACGCAGCCCCAGGGCTACTTGAGTAGGGTGACATTCTGATGGTTTGTTTTTGTAAATTAAAATTGGAACATTCCAACCATAAACTATCTGGCAAACTGTTCTAACGACAAAAAAGCGGATTTCACCAACCTGACATACGTTAACGACCCAAATCAAACCCTGACAGATAACATGTGAAATGCCTGGTTACCCATGGAGACCCGGATATGGCATGCGAGGGGCCATCTATAACCTCACCACCCGTCCCATCTAGTCCACACCAGGACCCCATCAATGTAGACCTCCATCAATAACCCACCCGTCCCATCTAGTCCACACCAAGACCCCATCAATGTAGACCTCCATCTATAACCTCACCACCCATCCCATCTACTAAACACCAAGACCTCATCAATGTAGACCTCCATCTATAACCCACCCGTCCCATCTAGTCCACACCAGGACTGCATCAATGTAGACCTCCATCTATAACCCACCGGTCCTATCTACTCCACACCAAGACCCCATCAATGTAGACCTCCATCTATAACCCACCCATCCCATCTAGTCCACACCAAGACCCCATCAATGTAGACCTCCATCTATAACCTCACCATCTGTCCTATCTAGTCCACACCAAGACCACATCAATGTAGACCTCCATCTATAACCTCACCATCTGTCCTATCTAGTCCACACCAAGACCACATCAATGTAGACCTCCATCTATAACCTCACCACCTGTCCCATCAACTCCCCACAAAGACCCCATCAGGTTCGTACCGAGTCCTCCGCCTGCGAGTCGTCGTCCTCCACGGCCAGCTCCTCCACCCAGTCGGAGTCCAACTCGATGGCCTTGTCTTCCCCGTCCACCAGGAGCAAGGAGGAGCCCTGTCCACTGCCCTGTCGCAGGGCGTTCATCACGTCGGCCAGGTAGGAGATGATGTGGCAGGAGCAGTCCAGCATGGTGGCATGCTGAAGGAGACACCGCGGGAACCAGAGAGTTCGCTCAGACGGACACGGCCGTTGACCGAAGGGATTGCGGAACAACAAGTATGTTTAATGACCCCAGTGAATTAAATGGTTTCTTACCTTGCCCTGGGAGACGTTTGCGCTCACTTTCTCAACAACGTTCTTCTGGGTCAGGTACTTTTTACTAGAGGGGGAAAAAGGAGAGAATAATGCAGCTTTTAAATCAAACTACATTTTGAATTGTCTTATTTTCAATAGATAAATGCATTAATACTTGAGTAATATGATTCATACTGTTACATCATCACTGACGCAACAAGACGCTGGACAGGTCAATCAGAGATCTCTCACCATCTGGTGAGCCAATCGACGGCCGCACGGTGCAGCTGCAGATGCCCCGCCCCCTGTCCGGCGCTGGCGAGGGTCGCCATGATAACCATGAGTTCCGGGAAGCCTGCTCCGTCCCCGTTGGCCAGCATGTCCGTCGCCATGGGGATGAGCGTGCTGAGCAGGACAGTGCACACGCCCTCCCCCACCTGGCTGTTGTCCCGCACGATGTGCGTGGTGAGAACCTGGACGGACAACAGAAGACCGATGTAAGCGCTGTCCTTAGACACAAGGCACACAGAAAATATCAGCGAATTACCATCAACCCCTGGCACCTTTTATGGCACAACTAAACAGACAGATGTGTGATTTTCAGAAACATGTTTGACCGTGAGCAGTAAAAGGGTATACCATGTCACAAGGACTCATGGGCTACAACTGGCCAATGGGCATTCAGAACCTGAGGCTTCGGGTAATGCACACCTGCAGCAGGGCCCGGTTCTCCTGCACCGTCTCCAGGTGCTCCGAGTCCTTCGGGGGCGTGGCCGTCATGCGGGTGAGCCACGACTGCAGCCGGGAGGGCTCGACGCAGGCCAGCTGGGCCAGAGAGCCACAGAGGCACAGCAGGCTGGGGTTGGGACTCTTCTCCACTGGGGTGGGCGGGAGGGAGGGGAAGGGGGTCAGGGTCTAAGCCTCCAGCAGGACGGTACCAGTCGCCATTAGCTCACCATACTGACATAAAGCTCAAGGCGGGCATGTCGCGCTTCTTGCCAATGTTGCCCGGCCCAGCGGTTTTGGGAGGCAAATGAGTCGGACGACTTACTGAGCTGGAAAAGTTTGGTGAAGAACTTCAGCACGCGGTTGCAGAACTTTGCAGAGAGGTTTTCATTGGCTGTTGCCAACATGATCTGAACCAGTTCGCCGCTGAAAGACCAGAGAACACGACACACTCAAACCGCTGAATGACCAGAGAACATGACACACTCAAACCGCTGAATGACCAGAGAACACGACACACTCAAACCGCGGAATGACCAGAGAACACGACACACTCAAACCGCGGAGTGACCAGAGAACATGACACACTGAAACCGCGGAATGACCAGAGAACACGACACACTCAAACCGCTGAATGACCAGAAAACACAACACACTCAAACCGCTGAATGACCAGAGAACATGACACACTGCAGAAAGTGAAGTAACGTCGGGGTTGCTTGTACCAGACTAGCCAACTGAACCTCCTACCTGAAGGAAAAGAACTCCTCCATGGCCTTCCGTACTTGGCTGTTCTCCAGTTGTTTCTCCAGGTACTGAAGACACTCCTCCAAAACAGACTCATCCAACCCACTAGATGACAAAGAGAGATGAATGTCATAGAAGTACTGGTTGACCTACTAGGTGACTGATTGGTTGTTTGGTAAACAGGCTCACTGGCTGACGGACTGGCAAGCTAAAATACTAAATGGCCTCACTAGATTACCCACTGGCTGCCAACCCAGGGCCAATGATAGGCTGTCTGGCTGACTCCCGGGGCCACCGATAGGCCACCTGGCTGACTCCCCGGGTTACCTATTAGGGTCGGAGTGGTTGGCGATGATGTTGTAGCAGCCGGTGACGAGCCTCTCGTAGACGCGGGCCAGGAAGGTCTCCGACTCGGCGGGACCCAGGAGTCGCTCCAAGGAGGTGGAGCAGATCTCCGCCACGCTCTCCGTGCTACTCTCCAGGAGGAGGGGGAGCAGGCTACGCACCACCTGAGGCGGGTTCAGCTCCTCCGTCCTGTGGAGGAGAGGGGAGGAGGAACGGGTCAGAGTAGGGGGGGGGGGGGGGGGTCTCATTGTAGAGATCCTGGAGGTAAACTTACGACCCGCAAAATCAATACATTTCTTATGGTTCTATTTCAAAAGTCAGAATAAACACAGAGCTTCACGAAGCGTTTCAGAGTGCGTGGTATACACCCAGGAGTGCGTCGTGGTATACACCCAGGAGTGCGTCGTGGTATACACCCAGGAGTGCGTCGTGGTATACACCCAGGAGTGCGTCGTGGTATACACCCAGGAGTGCGTCGTGGTATAAACCGTAGCGTGTCGTGGTATACACCGGAGTGTGTCGTGGTATACACTCCGGTGACATGGAGTGACCAGGCGCGCGATCATGCAACGCTTAAGGCCCGTTGGGAGCCTCTCGGACGGGGACTTACACGATGAGGTCCCCGGTGAGGCGGACGAGGGAAAGCAGGATGTGCTTCAGGGAGGAGGCGAGGGCCAGCGACTGGTTACTGAGCGTGCCCAGATGCGCTGCCTGTATGGCACTGATGTAGCTCTCCGAGGGGATGGTGTCGTTGGCGAACGCGTTGCGCTGAGGGGAACGAGAGACAGACACAGGGCGGTTATTACCACGACCACAACAAAAACCGCTTCTCGTTGTACACGATCCAGCCAGCCGATACACCCAATCTGGGATTTAATGAGGTCGGCAGGTTGATGTGCTCTGCCACCTCGTGAATTGACCCAATAGATTGAAAGAGGTGATTGAGAAAGCAATCAATTAACAAATCAATCCATTTTATTTTTTATTTTATTTTTATCACTAGCCCAGAGGGAGACAATTCAATAGATCTTTATCGGCTCCTAGCCAGGTGTGGGAAACCATTTTGATTCCGAAGTCAGATTGCATGCAATTAAAAAAAGATATTTTAGTGGACAGCCGAACCTTAGATTTTTTCATCCCCTGTTTTTGTCAAGATCCATTTGCAGGGAAGAAAAGAGCATTACAACAAAAGGTAGAAAAATGTATTGTCCCATTATAATATGAATCATTTAGGTACCGTTTCAAGTGTGATCTTGATTTTGTTCTATTACCCATTCATCAAAAGTACACCTCATTAGACCTGCCTGTCTTGACACAGGTGCACTGAAACGTCAGACGCGACAGCTCACTCATCACGTGGGCCCAGTCGAGGGAACCAATCGGGGGTTCAATCAGCTCATCCGTTTACCTGCCACCACAGAACCACCCCGATTCCGCACGCACAAGGGGGGGTACATACAGAACGCTGCCAGCCCTTCTCTGGGGTACACACCCATGAGCCGATGTTGGGGAACTCATTGGTGTGGATGTTGCTCCAGGTCTCACACAGTGTCTGGACGGCCGAGGGAAGGTTCTGCATCACCGCCTGACCTGGAGGGCGGGAAACCATTCGTTGTCACTCAAACGGTAACGTGAACAACTGTTTTGAATATTCCACTTTAAAGTTGTAATCCGTAGCATCTTTTTTTTGTTCAATAAAAAAAACGAAATGTACTGAACAGATTTCACGCCGGCCAAGGGTCTGGTGCTTGGTTTTAATGATGACCAGCCAGTGTCTGAAGACACCTCAACCCACCGCGGAATTAGTTCCACACCACCGGTGCTCCAGAACGCGGCGTCCGGATCAACAAACCCGCGGGTACGTACCGAGCAGGTTGGCTTTACAGCGCACGGAGCCTATCGAGAGCACAGCCGCGTAGCCCTGGAGCTTGGCATCGGACAGCTTATTGTCTCCCTCCTCCGGAAGACTCATCAGCAGGTAGGACCTGAGGCACAGGAAGGGAAGAGCTACAGCTCCAGAGGCGCCCACGAAACGATACACTTTGAGCAAAAGAAGTCTTTCATCGGGTCGTCAACCTGTAAACTGTCATGGCAACTTCAGTGTCGCTAGCCCCAAGATCTTTCCAATTGACTGCAGTGGCACTAGCCCCAAGATCTTTCCAATTGACTGCAGTGGCACTAGCCCCAAGATCTTTCCAATTGACTGCAGTGGCACTAGCCCCAAGATCTTTCCAATTGACTGCAGTGGCACTAGCCCCAAGATCTTTCCAATTGACTGCAGTGGCACTAGCCCCAAGATCTTTCC
>JACXGK010008530.1:11627-22261 GCA_016801125.1 Novumbra hubbsi | reverse complement strand
GGAGGGGTTGGGGGTCATGTTATGGGCCTGTCTGGGTTAAGGGTCATGTTATGGGCCTGGTTGGGTTGGGGGTCATGTTATGGGCCTGGTTGGGTTGGGGGTCATGTTATGGGCCTGGCGGGGTTGGGGGTCATTGGCTGCCAAATTATTAAAATCTTTCTTAATGAATTGGTCATTTGACCAATTAGATCAGCTCTAAAGGAAAGGTCTCCTGTTTAAAACCAACCAACTCCAGGTGTTAACGTGTATTACAGTTTTACTTGACCTGAGCCTTGTGTTACCGTCCTCGCAGGTCGGAAGGACTCACCGGCGTTGGCCCTGGGCTGTCTCCTCCGGGCAGACTCCTGGGCCGAGCCTCTCTTCCAGCACATGTTTGAATGGAAATTTGACTGCGTATCAACAACCTGTCGCTACACTACCAACACCAAGTAATGCCATGTTTACCTTCTTTAGGCAGTTTTCTAGAATGATCCAATTTGGGGGAGGTAACTTGTATCCACACCTGTGGCATCACAGCCTTGTATGAATTCTCAAAGGAAAAAATATTGTCAATTCAGTAAATGTTCAATTTCATATATACATTGATCAACTCTTACTCACGTTGACAATCAGTATTATGACTCTTCGGATTACTTGAGCCCAGCCGAAGCCTGCCAGGTCAGGCATTGAGGCGACGGTTAGGACTACAGAGAGACAAATGGCTCACCACAAGATTTGTTAGTGTTTAACTAGGCTCCGGAACCGGTGGCCACTAGGCTGTATGGTAGTTTTACAGGAAATGTCAGGGAATAATTAGCATGAAACCAACTGAGGGGAAAAACGGCACCTTTGGTTTGCATGTAGGTAAAGTGGTGCAATGCAACGTCAGATCATTTGTATAAATTGAATGCCGGGGAAAAACTGACCTGTTGCATTTTCAGATGTAAGAAGGTCCTGACCAAGTTCTCCAAGGTGGTTTCTGATTGGCACCCTCTCAACGCCGGCTACCCAACGCGTTGCAGCAAGTGCAACAGGAAGAAGCAGAACAGAACGTTGGTGCTGGAGAGGTGAGGGGGGCCTCAACCTCTAACTTTTAACGCTCGTCTTGGATCCCGATTGAGGATGGCAAACGTTGAGTGTCTCGTAGCCTTTTGCGACTCTCTGCTCCGGAGTAATGTTCTTAGAATAGCCTGAAAACATTAGGATTTGGCGCCATCCTTGGCCACCCTGATGTATGTGATCTGGGTGTGGTCGCCCTCGATCAGACTCATGCAGTACCAACAAATTACTAAAAACCTTAAAGGAAACCTTGTGGATTGAATCCTGGGTCCGGAACGGCTAAAAGTGGTGTATATCAGTCCATTAACCGCCAGTTTGATCTCAACTGCTTATATACTCATAATTGCTTTGGTAATCGGATTATAGTAGCAATATCATGCGTTTGTGGTGTATTACCAATGTATCATGACTAAGAACAGCACTTATAGCGCCTATCAGATCCTTTGTTTCTATACTCTTCCTTACTTAAGCTGACACGTTGTGTCTTCCCTTTCAGTGTGGCTCCTGTGCTTGTGCTGCATTTTGCCGAAGGTCTCCCGGACAATGACGTCAGGATCTACTCCTTCACTTTCCAGCAGCAGAACTACTCTGTCAGCACGGTCATACAGTACAACAAGAAACACAAGCACTTTGTCACCTGGATACGCACCCCTGATGGTTTGTGTAGAGATCTTGCTTAATCAACTCATGTTAACGCTAAATGTTATTCTTTTATAACCAGAAAGGCCTCTGTCTGTAACATCTGAAATCAGTTATAAAGTGCTATTAAGTAGGTGTCGACATTATTATGTGACACCAGAAATGAGTAAATCGTCTGTTCAGCAACTCAGTACTTTTAGGAACGATCCAACAATCTTGTCATTGTTGTGCCTCATGTAAAACACCCTTTCCTCCCTTGTCCACCCTCTCTCTCTCTGTGCAGGATCGTGGCTGGAGTTTGACGACCTCAAGCATCCCAGCTGTGTCTCCCACACCGAACTGGTGGTACCGCCGAAGGAGATTCATGTGGTCTTCTGGGAGTTGGATACGGACAGGCTGGACCAGGTCCCGCAGACAATCGGCTCGCGCCCTCCTGAGAACCTAACAAGTCCTTTTTCAGCACAGAATGAACTGCTACATCCTAAATTGGCCAAACTATTTGTCAATAAATCAATCCCTTCCCAGATTGTCTCCGATGCAGACATGGACACCGACGTAATAGCTGACGGTCTAGATAACGGGATGTACACACCGTTAATGTGTGACAACGGTTTGTCCACTGGGCCTACGTCCGACATTCCGGTCCCATCTCAGACTCCAAACCCCTCTCTCGCTTGCAGTCTCAACAACACGACTGTTGTCGAGGTTCTCACAATTTCTGACAGCAGTGACGATGACATCAACACCACGGTGACCGCTGGTAACATTGGTGACACGTCCATTGGTTCCGCCACGCTTCTTGACACATTTGAAGGCCTCTCTCACAGTGACATCAACACCACGGTGACCGCTGGTAACATTGGTGACACGTCCATTGGTTCGGCTACGCTTCTTGACACATTCGAAGGCCTCTCTCACAGTGACATAGTCACACTCACTCTTGTAGAGGTCCAAGTTGACTCTGACGGGAAGCCGTTGGACCATGGCGTCGTTCACGCTGCGGAACAAAACGAACACCTCGGTACTGTAGATCCTGCTTCCGTTACTGAAGCTGAGGTGCCCTCATCTGCCCCTGAAATCACCATTACAACGCATGAAATACCTGAAAGTGGCTCTAAAATGACCTGGGATACCTCTTCATCAGTCTGTAAAGTTGTGCCTCAGTCTGATATAGACGACGAACACGTTGTCAGCGAAGGTCCATCGTCCCCCGATTCAGCCAGTGAGTTCCTCCCTAACAGCAGCAGCTCTCCTGAGCCCGACTCGGAACAATCCACTCCTCCAAGGCGCAGGAAGGACACAAAAGCCATCAGTAGACCCAGGATTGCCTCCAGAACTTCGGTTGCATCAGAAGCTAAGGAGGCGGTGTCAGAAACGCCAGCCCCTGCGGCTAAACCCGTGGCTCTTCCTGGAGACGGCGTCGGCATCATCCTCCCCTCGCTGGTATCTACGTTGTCGCCGCCGGCTGTGGATCACGTCGCCATGATACCGGCGACCTGCAGCACCACCTCTCCGCAGAACAAGCCCACCCTCCCCCCTCCCCTGGATCCCAATGCCCGATGGTCTTACCTGCTCACTCGCCACCCCAGCCAAGCAGCGCTTACCTCCCCGCCGCCCGGGACCCAGGGATCGCCTGCTCCTTCCAACAAGGTTGACCGCCCAAAACCGTTCCAGCAGCTCTCGCGGAGCAGACAACACGCCCTGGCGGCCACCCTCAACCCGGGCACCAGTTTGGCGAAGCCTCCGCCGCGCCCTAAACCCAAACTCCGTAAGGAGGACAACGAGGCCCTGCCCCTGAAGGCCGCTGAGATGTACGGAGGGTTCCAGGTCAGAAGCAGGAACCTGACCACCAACCCGAACCAGCTGACAGTGGACCATCGCAGTGATGCCTGGAACACTCCGAGTCAGCCGTGTGCCGCTGCCCAGACAAAACTACCGGTCAACCCGGTCAACCCGGCAGCAGTGACCACACTTCCGTCTCCAGGAGGCACAGTCCTCCCTAATGGCCCGATTTCCAGGAAGCCTGTTGTTGGCTGCCCGGCTTTGAATTCGGCCAATCTCACCGAGACCGACGCCCTCCGGTACAAGCTACTGAAGAGGCTGAAGGCCAAGAAGAAGAAACTGGAGAAGCTAAATCAGGTGTTGGGGTACCAGGAGGGAGGAGCGGGGGCCATGACCCCTAAACCAGACAGTACTGACCTTTGCTCCCCTGTCACCGTTAGCTCCAGTACCTCAGTCTACGACAGCCCCGCCTACAACGAGTTCTTCGCCGAACTTCTGTCACCGGCACCGACTGTCCATAACCTATCGCCAGACAGCACAGGCTTCCTGGATATGCTAGCAACCAATGGGCATGAAAGGGGCTCTGCAGGGAATTCAGTTGGTGGAGCCTCGCAGGTGGTGACCTCTCCGACTGTACAACCGGCCTATCACACTGCAGGAGCGCCACAGCTTGGTCTTGATGGGCCCGTCATCACTTCTGGTGAGACCTTCCTAGATGAGTTAATGTCAGCCCGTCAGCCCACAGAGATGGACAACGAAGCGCTTAGTGCTCTCGACCTGTTCTTTTAGCCCGGTCACAGACTGACTCTAACTCCCATGAAATGGAAACTTTGTCTCAGATCAGTGGCTTATGATGCGTTCCCAAATTGCAAACCGGCGCTCCTCTTGATCATGGCCTGTGGTAAGATGTTGTGCTGTAGAGCGCAATAAAAATTCTAATCTCTAACTCAAAGAGTAGTTTACTGTATAGGGGGTGTGGTATTGTTTCAGATGCAGACAGCAGTTAGGAGGAACGGTGTGCTGGGGCTCCTATTGGTTAGGAGGAACGGTGTGCTGGGGCTTCTATTGGTGAGGAGAACGTTGTGTTGTTATAACTGCTCTGTTCCGGGAGGTACATGTTATAAAAACAGAGCAAGCTAACTTTGGGCGTGCACTGATTCAAATTTGTTTGTCCACAAATAATGTTAATGTTGAATGTGTTATTGTTAATATTTGGATGCATGTTTGACCCCAATGGCACTATATTCACTTGAATTTGTTCAGACCCTGTTGGATGATATTGACAGTTTACAGACAGATTGGATCCTTTTTAGAGGAAAGCAGCCAAAGAACACATTTTAGAACACATGTTCTGTGTTTAGTGGCTTTTTGCTGTCTCAGTTATTTAAAGACCTGTTCTAGGATAACAGGCCGACATCTAGGAAAGCTGGGTTTTGTTATTGTATAGGTTCTTCGATGCTATTATTGTCTGAAAGTATTTTTGTAATAAAATGTCAAAAGTTGTAAAAATGTTTTACAGAGTCAGCTACGGTTTTTCTTTTTTTAAATTCTAATAAAGGTTACTGTTATGTAACAGGAAGGTTTTTGTTAGTTATCATAATGTAAATGTTTTTGTTTTATCGTGTGACTGTATAATACACCCCCTAATGGGGACACTTGAGATCACGGTCCTCGATATGGTGTACCATGGATGTGCTATGACCTCCCTGCGGAGATAGGGGCTCAAGCAATAATCAAAGTAAATGTGTACAGCAAATCTTTTGTTACATTAAACAGCATGGTTGCTTTAGCCTTGCCGCTGTGGGGTCATTACACAGGTGTGATCAAGTCCCAGCTAGCTTCCCAGTGAAAGCCTACTCTTTAACGACATCGCTATCCGCCTCTGGCTCATAGTAGTAACTGGCCCACCGCTCATGTTTAGGTTCAGGCCTCTACGTTCCAAGTAATGTACTACATACACCATGATCTGAATTAAAAAAAGTCCTAAGTTATTGTGAACCACGTCAGTCATTCATTGAATCTTTTTCTATGCAATAACTGTGGCAATTAATCCAATATATAATGTACTCCCAAAAGCCTAAACATTTTCTAAATAATGTAATGTACAGTCCACACAGAATTTATTCATAGAAAATAAACTGATCATAAATGCTAATATAATGTAGCCAATAGTTAAACTACAAACTATAAACCGTTTAAGAAATGTTGTAAAATATGTGATTAGAAATGTAATTGTTTAATCTATCTATCTATCTATTTTAAATGTAAAAATATAGGGAAATGTAAAAAAGTATTTAAAATCTTAAGGCACGGTTTCCAAAACAGATTAAGCCTAGGCCAGGATTAAAACAAAATGCTCAATGGAGTTTTCTATTGAATAATTGTTTTTGTCTTAGACTAGGCTTAATGCTTGTCTTTGAAACTGGCCTTATGTTTGCTACCATCCTTACTGTCTGCAGCTTCCTTTATGTATTTTGATACAGTTTCCTGGAGATTGTTTAAAGCAGTGGTACTTAAACCTCTGTATGGGTGTACTGAGTGCAGTTTTGGGGGGCCTCACAACAGCAACGTAATGCAGATTTCTACAACGGCTACATACCTTGTTTTTTTTGCGAGCCACTTTGGCACTCCAGCCTAGCCAGGGCAATCAATAACATGTATGACCTCTATAAATGTTTAATCAGCCTAGTCAGGGCAATCAATAACCTTTATGACCTCTAAAAATGTTTAATCAGCCTAGCCAGGGCAATCCATAAACTTTGTGACCTTAATAAATGTCTAATCAGCCTAGCCAGGGCAATCAATAACCTTTGTGACCTCTATAAATGTCTAATCAGCCTAGCCAGGGCAATCAATAACCTTTATGACCTCTAAAAATGTTTAATCAGCCTAGCCAGGGCAATCCATAAACTTTGTGACCTTAATAAATGTCTAATCAGCCTGGCCAGGGCAATCAATAACCTTTGTGACCTCTATAAATGTCTAATCAGCCTAGCCAGGGCAATCAATAACCTTTGTGACCTCTATAAATGTCTAATCAGCCTAGCTAGGTTTGACACAGGGTTCTGTCTGGGGTAGGAAGGGTAGTAGTAACTTGTAGATAAAACCCAATGCTAGCTTGATTGGGTTGTTAACTTACAACACCTAATATTAAACATCTACAGGTTGACTGAAATACAGCTGCCATTTTACTTTGCCATTTTAGACTTCCAAAGTGCTAAAATGCCACCTGTTGAAGTATATGCTTAAAACCATGTTAGTTTACCCAATTTCTGACTTTTATTGGGGCTAAACATATTTGTATTGTGTTAGATCGAGTGAAGTTTTGTTTAATGCAATGACATTGTCATAAATATCTAATAGTGGCAGTTAGGCTCAGGTATAGTCAATTTTACTGTTTCTTTCGCACAATTGTCACATATCATGCACGCCCAAGTCATTAACGTTCTGAGAAAACCTAATGACAAAACACGTCATTCCCATACCGGGAGTCGAACCCGGGCCGCCTGGGTGAAAACCAGGAATCCTAACCGCTAGACCATATGGGACACTGGCAATTTAGTATTCAAATACAACTTCTAATGGGGAACAACAGCGTAAAAAAAGAGACGGAAAAGGGAGGGTGTTTATTATAAACAGGCACCAGCCAGTCAAAATAAAGTCTGACAATAATTTGCATGAAACGTGGGAGAACGTAACGTAAGAGAATTTGAGTTATTTGGGGGTTTGTGTTAGTGAGAGAGGGACAGAACGACTGGGTTAGTAGGTTATAACTGCTCTCCATTCCTCTCATCTCTATATATCCAATCACCTGCTCTCCCTCTTGTTTAATATCTACCCGTTCCGAGTCTGTCATGCTGAGCGTTTTGGTGGTGGAAAACATCTTCCTCCTGGTGATGGTCACCCTCCTCAGCGTCTTGCAGAATGGTAGGAACATTTAATAAAATTGAAATAATCTATTTTTATGATTTATTTTTGTCATTGAAAAAAATCACAGGCAAAAAAAAAAGTTAACATCGGCGAAGTAACTTACGTTTTAAAGCGACTCAGTGATTTAGAGATATCTTTTTGTACTAAGTTTGTAATTATTAAACGCATTTCTGGATTATTTTCATTGAATAGCCTATCATACCGTACTTTCCAAAAACCGTTGGTATACTTAATTGTTCTTTTGTTTTGTGTATATCTCATATATGTTTTGTGCGTATCTCATAGATGCCAATTTATCAATCGCTTTTATACGTTTTTGGTGATTTACAGCTTTCTTCGCAACAAAGGTTGAGAGGGAGGGTAAAGTGCAAAACACCAAAACTTCTGCTTTTAAAAGAGTGTCATGCGCCAAGTAAGTAACAATCTCCATCAATCACACACTCACAGAGACGGACAGAAGCACACACACACACAGGCAGAGACAACTCAGGGGTTTGTTTTATATTGAGAAAATACCACGGCTAAGAGCTATCTCCAGGCACTCGGCGATGAGTCGTGCCTAAGTGTGATCCGTTAGCCATATGCTTCACCCCGCAATTCCACCGGGCTTAATATTTCACGGGCCATATCTCTGTTTATTTAGAACATGTTAGTCGTGCCATTTCTCAAACACAGCGGTGTGCGCGTGCGTGTTTCTTCACACGTTGAAGTGGATGCCTGGGTGTGGGAGGTTTTGCGTATCCTACAGATAAATGCCCGGCCTAAGCGGTCAACTTTACATGTCATTTCCATCTCTCCTGCCCAACATTGGCCAACGGTAGTTGAAGAGTGCTTCCTCTTGCACACACTATAAATATTACACAAGTGTTGCCATGGCACCCAGCTCTGGTTAAAACTAGTGAAAACTGTGTATGGGCTTTAGGGCTCCAATTATGTACAGGCTCACTAAAAGCCTGTTGGGTTGTAGACGTGGGCTCACTGGACACATATAATTGAAAAGCATTGTTTATTTATTAATAAACCATCCTTAACTTCGGATTAAAGTGGGGCATCCCAAAAGTTTTTGTGGCTTCTTTACTTATCTATTAAGAGCTACTATTGTAGCAATTATTAAAGAAACAAGGTCAACACAGAGCTGTTGCTTAAGGTATCATCTTTGTTTGCGATGATGAAATGTCTGAAGTAAAGAGGAAGTAAAAGACCTTTGTCCGGCCTAGGATGGATTCAAGTGCAAGCCACTTGTTTAAACCCTTGAAACTAACGGTTTCAAATGAAGTCCTTGTGGATCTTGGCCAGGCGGTTATTGTGAAAAGGTAAAGGACACAATCCTGTGACAATTGAGAAGCCATCGACCGAGGGTGCAGCCTATTAACCCACGGAAGGCTGGGGCATTCCTGTCCAACCGGATCCATGTGAGCCTTGGACAGACTTAGTACAGTGACTAAGGAAATGAAGTGCAGCCTGTCGTGTGGCTGTGGTGCAAAGTTTCACACAGGAAATGTCTCTTCTCGCTCTTTTCCTCCCTTCAACACATTGTTAAGGGAGGCTGAGATCATTCCTTCTTTCTGTGAGGCATGCAATTCGAAAGTCGGTGCTAGCGATTAGCTTTTTAATAAACGAGGCATGCTGAGAAACTTTTAGACGTTCTCCTGCTCTCGATTTATTGACACGGGCTTTGGCTCTGTGTCGGCTGAAATGTTTCGAAGTGATTCATGTTGATGTCTTTTAAGCCCTGAAGTAAAAACATTTTGGTCAGCTACCATTAACTGATTATGCTGATAAAGTTAGGAAACCTTTGCGTGCAAAATGTGGTTTGTGCTCTATAACAGGGGTTTCTCTACTGCTTTATATTTGCAGAATCAGAATCAGCTTTATTACCAAGTAGGTTTACACATACCAGGAATTTGCTATGGTGCTATGGAGCATGACAGAAAACCCAGCACAATTGTTACTCTACGGCTTTAAACTTTAACGTTGCTGAAGCACATGGATCCATCACTTTAGACGTTGTTGGTTATGAATCCGACCAAACCAAGCAACCAGATCATCAGTTGTAATGTTCGGCGTGATTGGATTTCCCAGTGATTTCACCCAAGCTCCTCAGAGAAATCCAGATTATACGTTCACTGCAGTTCTGAAAACAAAACCCAAACATTGATCTCAATTAACCCAGAACAAAATATGCTTGATTAGAGTCTTGAGTCAGGTAATGTCTCTGTTTGTGTCCCCAGCCGTAACTGCATGGACTCCTATCCAACCTTCCTGGCTGTTATGTGGTGTGCCGGACTCTGTCTTAACCAAGGTACACGCACTCTCACAAACACACACAACCTGGTCATTTCTAGTGTTGAGGGGAACAGAAAACACATACAGTCATGTTAAAAATGTGTACACCTCATGAATATTTGTTAAGAAATATGGGTGTGGTATTGCCCCCTTTGGCTGAAATAACCCCAATAAGACGTTTCCTAGAACTGTTTTTCAATATGACATTTTCTATACTGGTTCGTTTAGTTTGATTTCCTAACCTCTACTGGTTTGTTTAGTTTGAATTCCTAACCACTACTGGTTCGTTTAGTTTGATTTCCTAACCCCTACTGGTTCATTTAGTTTGATTTCCTAACCACTACTGGTTCGTTTAGTTTGATTTCCTAACCCCTACTGGTTCATTTAGTTTGATTTCCTAACCACTACTGGTTCGTTTAGTTTGATTTCCTAACCATTACTGTTTTTTTTACAGCTCCTGCAGCCTTCGCAGGAGTCATCTACCTGGTGGCCAGACAGAAATACTTTGTTGGATACATGGGTCAGACCTCTCAAAGGTGAGACCTGTGTGTATGTGTGTGACGTAGGCACTGTATGTGTGTGTGTCTGTCTGCAGACCGCTGTCTTGTGTGTGTGTGACGTAGGCACTGTATGTTTGTGTGGCGTAGGCACTGTGTGTGTGTGTGACGTAGGCACTGTGTGTGTGTGTGACGTAGGCACTGTGTGTGTGTGTGACGTAGGCACTGTGTGTGTGTGTGACTGTGTGTGTCTCACTGTGTTTCTGTCTGACAGCACTCCGGGATACATGTTCGGGAAGCGGGTCCTGTTCTTCCTGTTCATGATGTGCATTGTGGGTATCTTAAACTTCCTGCTGATTCGTTACATTGGCAATGACTATAAGGAGACAGTGGAAATAATCACCAATGCAGCATCCACCCTGCTCCTCATCCCATGAGCCTCCACCCTGCTCCTCATCCCAT
>JACXGK010008530.1:0-11527 GCA_016801125.1 Novumbra hubbsi | reverse complement strand
CCATGAGCCTCCACTCTGCTCCTCATCCCATGAGCATCCACCCTGCTCCTCATCCCATGAGCCTCCTCTCAAGTGTTTGGGAGAGGTACTAGAACAGTAACTATATGGTGGCGGCAGACTGAGAAACATCCTGCAGGGTTCTCACTCTATCGTTTGTTGTAAATGTGGTTTAGAGGAAAAAACGAAACAAATCACTGGGATTCAATAAATAAAATCATATATACATCTTTTCCCAAGTGTTTCCAGAAAGAAATAAAGGTGTACAGTGTAGAGGGTATCAAGTGTGTGCAAAATGCAAATGTTAAAACAACTTGTTCTAATAAAAAAACATTATAATTGTCTGTTAAAATTCTGAAAAATCAAAACACACACACACAGTCTTACACTACATACTTCTAAATTCCATGGAACAAAGCACCATAACACAATATCCACTTTGGATATTGACATGTATATGAAATTACACTACAGAACACACAAAAGCCAAATGACTTATAACAACATAAATGGTTTTATATTACAAGTCAGCAACATCATATATTAACTTAATGAAACTTATCATGCAAAGTATATATGGGTAATTTCTTACGCGTTATTTTGTTGCAGCAGGGGTTAAAAGCCTCAATCCATCACAGCAGCATTTTAGGAATGAGTAGCATACATTAATTATTGACGACGACAATTCAATTATTGGTTTTGCCGACACAAAAGCTCCTCCCAGTGGGAGACATGGGTATTGCACGCAAAGCACCCTGAAGCCCCTCTCTTCCACTGATAGGGGTCGCTGTAACCTATCTATTTTGAACGACGCGTTCATACGCAACTGGGAAGCGGGAAGGTTACTACCTCCGAGTGGGAGAATAAACCTGAGAAATACACCTGAACGCCTTTTGAGAGCTCCGAGAAGTAACGTTAAGTTTGACATCACTCGACATGGTAGCGTGTGTGCCGAAACCTTAAAAACAAAAATGACTTGCCCCGTTCACAAATAAGTTACCGCATTTGTTTATTTAGGTCGTACTCATTAGCGCAGGTTGATTGTGATGTTAAAAGAAAGTTTACTTTTGTCCAACTGAGGTACTGTTAGCCTTCTGGCTAGCTAGCCTTAACGTTACTTAACTGTGAATACCATTATATATATATATAGAAATATTAAGGAGAAGTAGATGTAATTTCAGGGTTAAAACATGATCATTTACGGATTTGTATGAAAAAAACACCAGTTATACTAAGTATTATTCAAAGTATTATTTTATGTTTTTTTGTGTATTTTTCTTTTGCTGTTTATTTGTAAGCTCGAAATGCTCTTATTTAACTTAATGGCCTTTGTGCCTTGGCATGGAGCTCTTGACCCTAAAATGACAACATTCTAAGCCTGGTCCACGTCCACGGGAACAAGTGCCTAGGTCCAGTTTCTTTGAACGATGATTGATTCTAGCCAAGCTCTCATCTTCCATGATAGGAGATCTAAATGTAAGAGATAAATAACTAAATCAAGAAGTGTACAGTTGACATCTTAATCATTTGCAGACACTGTTATACATAGCCAATAATATTTCTTAAAATGTTTTTTTGTTTCTAAAGTTTATAAATGTGGAAAGTTAATTAACCATTTATTTTATTACCCTTAATTGTCGTTTGCTGAAGCCTAACCAGTGTGGGAAGTCAAACATGGCGTCAGAGTAATACTTCAGTGTGAAGCAGGTGTCCTTCCAGATGGGCCAAGCTTTCCCCCCATCACCCAGGAGACAGAAACTCCCTCCTGCCCAACCATGCAAAGCGTCGCTGAGGTCAATCTGAGGACAGGGTAGATAGGTACATGTCTCTAGATGTTATTCTAAACATTAAGAAATTAAATGCTTTGTCATAATTTAAGGAATGTTTGCATACATGTCTTTGTAAAGGTTTAAGTGTAAATGAACACATCCATACTGATTTAAAAAAGAAAAGACAAAGTTGTCTTCTAGAAAAGACATGCAGATAAACTTACATCGACCCTGTAGCTCTCGCCTGCCATGGAGGAGATGGCCCTGTCCAGCCCTCTCTCCATCTCCCAGCGGATCAGAGAGTTACTCCCGTCAATGGCCACCACATACCGCTGGAGCACTGGAGGAGAAAGGGGAGGAGCCAGAGAGAAAGAGGAGACACAGGAAGTGGAGAGAACAGGGAAGTAGGGGGGGGGGGTGCGAAATGGAGAGTGGACCAGAGTTGGGAGGAGAAGAGAGAGGTACGGTACGTTTAGAAGTAAAGAGAGACGTTGGGACATGGACAGCCAGTGTCAGGATCTACAATGAAACCAGGTCCATAATGCACTGCTGCTTTTAAAGGCAATGTTGATGGAGATTAACATTCACTATATGGACAATTTCACAGGAAGGCCAACCTGAGCATAAGAAACTATTTTCATTTACATAAAGATTACTTACAATTCTGCACTTTCTCTGTAGTGTTCTATAAAGATGTACAACAAAACGTTCATTTAAGTCATTACTTAAGTAATTAAGTCATATCTGAGCGGATTTGTCCATATGTCCGCTGACTCGGGAATTGCCTTTAAAATACTTGAAATATGAAACGCTTATGGCCGCTTCCAGATAGTGTCCAGGGTATAGCCGCGTCAAGCCATCTGCGTTGGTAACAGAACCAACCAGCACAGTAAAAACGCCATGAGTCTGTTAATTTGTGACTCACTCCGTACCGCCTGCAACCCGACAAACGCAGCTGTTTAGCTCCAAATTGCACACTGATTCCTAAATAGCGCACAACATTTTACAAACTAGTGCGCTTCATAGGGACTGAGGCACCATCTGGGATTCACATACCATGATTCAATATTATCTACAAAAGCCAGCCCAAGTTAGAATTACGACAATGACAAGCTGCTGTTTTACTGTATGGTTAAGAAATATCTGGTAGGCATATTGGTGGACTGTTTACTCGGATCCACACATTCTATGCATTACGGTTTTACTAAACGAAACCTTAGGTAATGAATGCACTGTGGGTTTTACAGTCGCTCCCATATCTCCATTATGCAGATAGAGTACAGCAACAAAATTACCCCTGAGGGCTTTGGGCGATTTCTTTTCTGAGGAAGGCTTATCGTCACATACAGACACTAGTAGATATATCTTTTTGGAGGTTACGTTTTTCCTGAAGCAATAGTAATCTCTCAAATTACGCACTTTAAATTTTCTGAAAGAAAAGAAATGATTGGAAGTTTTCAAGTTGGATAAATTGTGGACTGGATGTTGAGACGTTGATGTGCAGTTAAATCATGTTTTCAAGGTTGACTAATCTATGTTTTAAATAGAGTTAGTACTTACTTTCCCAGAGAGTGCTGGAAGACTACGTTAGCTCCTCTCGATGAGTCGAAGTTATCGATAAAAACGCAGCAGTTTTTGGGATCGCTTTTAACAAATCTGACCTCATTTTTGACGTTAGCCACTACAGTGAAACCGGGTGGAGGGTTTCGCAAAAACTCATCTACTTCTATTACTTCCATCGTAGGCCTACACCTGCAAGCGTCTATGTTAGTCTTTCGAGCTAAACAGGTCAGTTAGTTCATTAGTCTCCAGCACTCTGTTTTGCTTTCAGCGATTCCAGTACAGATGGAATACCACGTGATGAGAAAAAAACGTTCCCTTTTTCTTAGATTAACTGCCACATCACGTCTTTAAATCAAATATACATTGAATTAATTGCTTAAATATTCTGTGTGCTTATGATCTATGTGCCGTTTTACAGTGATGAACCAAAATATTATGACATCCTGCCTAGTATGCTGTTGGTCCTTAGTCTGCAGCAAAAACAACCCGCCAAGGCATGGATACGTTTTGTGGTATCTGGCCCCAATATATTAGCAGCAGATCCTTCAAGTTCTCCAAGGTGATAGGTGGAGTCGCTGTGGATCGGACTTGTTGGTTCAGCACATCCCACTGATGCTCAATCGGATTGAGGTCTGGGGAATTTGGATGCCAGGGCCACACCTTGAACTCTTCATCATGTTGCTCAAACCAATTCTGAACAAGGTGTGCAGTGTGTCAGGGCACATTATCCAGCTTGACTGCATTGTGCCCACTTTAAAGTTTGGTGGAGGAGGGATTATGCTTTGGGGTTGTTTTGGGGTTTTCTAGTCCTTGTAGTTCCACTGACAGGAAATGTTAATGCCTCAGGTTACCAAGACATTTTGGAAAATTCTATGTTTCCACGTTACAAGGTCCATGAAAAGCATGGTTGTTATTGCCGCTCTTTTCCATTGATCATTGAACAATGGCGTAGTACTCTCAAATCACCAGGAGAGGTCCTCAATGCTCTGTAAATGAGTCACCTGAATCATTTTCGTGCAACGTTCGCCCCCAAGTTTACTGCAGTTAATGTGACAGGAGGGATGCACAGGCAGGACAGATAGTGATTCACCTAAGGGACGGGAATGATTGGTGTTTACCACGGCTCAACGCGAATCACCATGTCAAGGATGCCTGACGGAGAGACGATTTAAAAGAAAGATTACAGTGTCATTGAAGACCGTAAACACAGTTGGCACAGAGATAAGTATGGGTAAACAGAAGAGTTCAGCATGAGAGGTAGATGTGATATCTTTATAATATTTATAAAGAAGGACTGAAGACAGGTAAAGTACCAGTCAAAAGTTTGGATACACCTATTGATATAAGGGTCATTATTAATGTTGTACTATTTTCCAGATCGTAAGGTAGTCACTCGGAATTCTGTTCCAACAATCTTGACTGTGTTTCCCATATATGCTGTGCAGTTTTCAGTTGCTTTTCCTGGGCTCTGCAATTGAGCTCATTCCAAACCCTGGTTGGCAGTTGGGTTGAGGTTGGGTGATTGCACAGGTCATCTGAAATCACTCTCCTTCTTGGTCAAAAAGGCTCTGACACAGCCTAGAGGTGTCTTCTGAGTCATTGTCCTGTGGAAAAACAAATTGTACTCCCACAACGCACCAACCAGAGGGGACAGCAGAGTGCCTCAGAATGCATTCATTTGGGCTGCCATCTAAGCAGCAGTTATTTGCCGATTTCTGAGGCTGGTAGCTCTAATATACATATCCTCCGAAGCAGAGGTAACTCCTGGTCCTTGCTACCTGTAGCGTTCCTCATGAAAGCCAGTTTCAGTTTTAGAAGTTCCCGTTTGGAAAAATGTTGTAGAGGGATTATGTTAGTAGAACTGCCCTTCTTGAAGAATGTTGTAGAGTGGTTATGTTAGTAGAAGTGCCCTGTCTGAAAAACGTTGTGGAGTGGTTATGTTAGTAGAAGTGCCCTGTCTGAAAAACGTTGTGGAGTGGTTATGTTAGTAGCAGTGCCCTTCTAGAAGAACGTTGTGAGTCATCACACTTTGGAATGACTCACTCACTGCCCCATTACCATAACAATTGCGTTTTACAAAATGTATACTTACTCCTCTTTGTTTCACTGTCACTCAAACACTGTCAGGCTTTCAGTGGATGGGAACAAATGCCAAAGTTACATCAAAAGCAATATATTCGAGTTTTGCAATATATTTTCATTATAGATAGCCTTAAGCTTTTTTCCAGCGTCCATCTCTCTTGTAACGCACCGCAATTATTCTCCCACTGGCTGCAAAGTTCTTTAATAAAAAGTAACTTCTGACATTGGGGGTCCCATCTGGTCAAACAATTTAACATTGTGACCACATTTGGGTAATGTCTTTAACATTTGCATTTTGTCAATGCCTCTTATAATATCTATGAATATATGTCTAGGCACACACTCTGCTTGTGAAAGCAAACCACAACGACAGTTAAACCCATTAAAATCTGCTAGTAGGATCTTTTGTGATTGTTTTCCCAATTTAAAAGTCTTGTATCACACAAAATATTTTCCTTTTCTATATTTTCATCAGGTTCTCATAGAGTAATCCTGACACAGACTGACTTGATTCCTCTGTAATGGCCTTGTATCTGAGTAGTTCTGTATAGGATAGTCTGACAAATGTGAAATTTTATGTAGAGTGCACATGCAGCACTTTCGACCTTCTCTAGTAGTCTGCCTAAAAGCACCATTAATCCTTTTTGGCGTTTCAAACCAAGGAGTAACATTCACAGGTAAAACCCAACGACTCTGGTGGGACTCGAACCCACAACCTTTGAATCACCTCGCTGACCCAGCCTAGAAGTCCAATGCGCTATCCATTGCGCCACAGAGCCTGGTACGGACTTACACGGAACTGAACCTTGTGCATGACCACATGGGGATTCTACAGGGCAAGATTTAGTATTTGGCATTTATAGTCAGTGCTTTACACAAATATTTACGTTAACAAATGTATTGTCTAACTTTTTTGCTGTAATTCAAATGTATTGTGTTATGCAGGGATCATGTGGATGCTTTGCACAATATCTGATATTCGTTGTCTAAAAATATATCACCAGGCAAGTGTTGAGATTTTCATTTAAAAAGACACAAAACGGCCTGTATGAATATCGACCGTTACGATGGACTCATTCTAATGCTAAATAGCGAGCAAATTAATTCAAACGATTTATATCTGTTTTCTTATTTGATACCGTTTCGCGTGTTTGGTAAATATACCAAAATGGACGGAAACCAAAAACAATACGCTTTTCTAAACCCTTTATCTTCGATCCGAAAATGGGTCAAGTAGGTTTCAGACGGTAAATATTTGGCATTATAATTATGTTATGTTTATTTATTACGGGTTATTTTTTCACGATGTCTATTTAAACACTATACTGCAATTTAAATGTTGAAATCCCGACTACCAGACAAAAGCAATTACACGGTCTCAGCTGTCTTTAAGACCATGATGAGTGGCTCAAAGAGGATCTGCCGTGTTTACCCGTAGTAGGAGCAATAAGAGAGCTAAACAGTGCCTACATCTAAAACGAATAGGACGCCAAGTAGGATACTGCTTTCTGATTTTACGCCAAACTGGAAAAATCAATATCTGTGCTGGGATTAACAACTAAACGCTGGTAAACGCTAAATTCCTGTTTACTTGAAAGCGCAGCGGTTAGCGAACGATTCACACGGAGGCCCCCACTCTCATCAGAAAATGTAACCAGCCTCTGACAGGCTAGAGACACGGTCTTGCTGAAGCCTAATGCACGAGGATAGGAAAAACGTAACTTCTTCAAACCCAATAGCCTACTCTGTTGTTGAACTCTGTGTGCCACACGGAGTGGCAGTTGGCTCAAACAAGAGTTTATATAGATGATACACTTTTTAAGGGTTGTCATGTAATCCACAGGACAACAAATTTGGCAGGAGTTTATTCAACTTTCAAAGGTTGGCAGCATACATAAAGAACAATTTGGAAATGACAACAACTTTGAAAACACCTATTTCTTTAGAGGTACTAATTTTCCTGTGAAGATAAAATAATAAATATGAAAGCATTTAGCCAAGCAAACTAGTGTTAAAGAGATAAAAAAAAAAATCCTTTGCATTCTCTCATCCAGCTTCATGGGATACTGATGAAATGTACTTGACTAAGGAGACTGGATGCAACTCTGACAAGTTGGCTTCTGCAGCATATTTGACATATGTTAGGACCTCACAACATTTCCTTGTTCGTTTAATCCCATTCCCTTAGCTGCAGACTATTGATGAGGACCAACGGTCTTCCTTGTGGTTATTCAATCAATCAATTAATCAATCAATAAATGATAAAGCCCTTTTTACATCAGCAGTTTTCACAAAGTGCTTTTACAAAACACCCAGCCTAAAACCCCAGTCAGCACGCAACAGCAGGATTGAAGCATGTGGCTAGGAAAAACTCCCTATGGGGGCTGGATTGTAGGAAGAAACCTAGAGAGGAGCCAGGCTCGAAGTGGTGGCCAGACCTCTTCCGGCTGTGCTACGTGATGTTTAAGAGTACTATTAATAATAAATACATTCACGTGGGCTGTGTCCAGAGTTTATAAAGCCTAATCTAGGTCACAAGCAAGATCAGATTTGCAGGACAGGGACAGTCCAGGGTGGGTTGATTAGGGGTTCAGCTGGAATCGTCAGGATCGTCTAGATCTAGGTTGGGAGGGGGGGTCAGCAGAGTGGCAGCTAGAATTGTCAGGTATCGACTTGTTCTGCAGCAAAACCAGGAGGGCTTGAGACAAGGTCTTCTGGGCCTGGTACTCCACAGGTGTAGGCCGAGACCTCACGTCGTTCTGAGTTGAACCGCAACAGGAGACAAGGAGAGTTGTTAAAGAGGGCATTCCTTAGAGTTATGGAGGAGAACATAGAGTTATAGAGGAGAACTAGCCCTACTCCCCCGGCACAATAATATAGCAGCATAGAAACTTTATTAAAAACGTTATTGACTGAACTGCCAATGCATATGCCAGTTTCTGGACGTCAACGTACCATGGATAAGATCCAAACCCCAGAAAGTTTCAAAGCTTGTCAACTTGGCTTAAGTTGCTATGCTTTCCTCTTTTGTAGAAATCACTGTAGTTGATATAAAGACAATTGATGCACAAAAAAACAAAAAATGCATAACTTAGGCTTGCTGATCAAAGCTCATTATTTGTTGAGGGGCCGTTAAGATTTACTTGATTTTAATGACTCTCAACAAAGAACCATCTTTAGTCTCCCATTCCGTGATGCCTGGAGTGGCTTACACAGAGCCTTTCATTGGGCACCAGATTGCTTCGAGGTGTGGCAGCTGAGCTGCTTTTGGCCCTTTCAGCTAAGCTGTGTTCAAGGGCCCCATTTTCCAGCACCATGCCAGGTGGTTCTCCTTGGGGGGTTGGCCTGACACTGAACCAGGAGAGAGGCAATTCCTTCCACAGTACCTTTACAAAAAATATATTGTATAGATGGTCTGAGTCATTAGCTACAATGTCTAAGTAATAACTAAGAAGTAAGTAATGCAACGTTACACGCAATCAAGCCCGCATTTCATAAATGTCGGTATGTGACACTAAATCTCATGTGGGATTACTCACAGATTTGGAACAGTCAATCAATCGTAAATAACAAAGAAGACGTATTATGCATTTCAAAGTGCTCAACCAATGAAATATTAAAAAGCAAAAAGATACAAAACAAAGAGTATTCAGATGGCTTGTTTGTCAGCTCCACCGGCACAACCACTAGAAGTTTGCAAACTCCACGTTTATTAGCGCTTTGAATGACACTAAATGCCTGTCAAAGTGTCTAACCAATAAAACATTGAATGCAGAGAAAAACACTGAACGTGCATTTAAAACGATGGTTTGTCAGCTCAATTCGGGGCCAGCCAGCCAGACACATTTTCCAACTCTTCAAATCTCAAAGGAAACTAAGAAAATGAAAAAGGTTCCTAACGTATGTGGCGTAGAACTCCACTATGGTTTTGGTCTGCAGCTCCATGTCAAGTGGTAACCCATAAATATCAGCATACAGCACTCGGTAGTGAACCCATAACCCCTCCCCCACCCCAGTGTATAATACCAAGAAAACTACTGTATAAAATACATTTTACATGTGAAACATAAAAATAAAATGTAATTAATCATTTTGTGGGCAAGTGTGGGAATAAAGCAGGCATTTTCTATCTTTTGGATACAAACAGATTTCAGTCCACTTTGCTGCTTTTGCAGTATTAGTGGAGAAGGGCATTTCATGAGTGTTGACAGTACCGACTAAATAAAAAAACATGTATATATGCGGTTTCAGCAGTTTCTGTTCACAAATGTCTTTACCTTTATCATGCTTTTTGTTTTGGCTGAAGGTCATTTGACTAAAAGTTTACCACTGTTTTTGTTTTGGATCTAATGTATTTTGCAAAAGCTTTTTCCTATCCCTTTTTCTCTCTACCATTTTCACCACCTAACCTTCCAGAAGCCTTACAACCATCACGTTGCCTTGCCATCAGTATCCGTACAACGTGATATTCAGAAACCTTCCAAAATCAACGTTTTCTATTAACATTTTAGTTTGGTATGGTGTTAGCTTAGACAAGTTAACATCTTTGACTTTTAAAAGTCACCGCAAACATCATTTACAAAATTTGAGCTATAAAGGTCACCGTACACAACCAATGGTCTGTGTTTTCAAGAATGTAACCACCTCTATGATGTCCGTTACTGCGTTGCACACAATTTTCCAAGAGACACACCCTCATACAGACTGTAGTCTCTCTAAATAAACCGTGATACCCGTTTGTGAACACAACAAGTTGTGCCAACAAAGCAAAAGCCAACAGTTTCTCTGGTGTAAGTAGCGCAAAGGCTCATGGGGAGAGTTTTATGCTTTTTAAAACCAGAAACTAATGAGAACATAGAATTTAATTACGAGATTTACGGCACAATGTTAACAGACCACTTTGGGACTTTGAAATGAATGTCCCCAGTTCGTTATTAGGGGCTCATCAGATGCCATGAAACACCCAGTGGTAATTCAATTCCAGGCACTAAAGAGAAAATTGTTATTAGATTTGAAGTGCTGAACAGGAAACAGTAATTGACTTTTAATAAAAAAATCATTAAGGCACCCTCTACAGTCACAGGCTAGTGACGGAGCGGTGTGGATTCACTTCTGAAAACACTGTCTGAAAGGTTGACCTGTTCAGAGTAAGATGCACTAAGTTGCCGCCCCACAAACACCCTCATTCCCTAGCAGGGCTGTGAACACCACTGGTGGATAGCGTCCATATTTCGGGGCTCCTGGACCTTGCACAACCCCAGGAACGCCACCACTCGGGGGGGATCGATTTGGCACCACCAGTGACAGATGCCTCTGGCGATTCCGGTCGGTCTTAAGGAAAGGAACCAGTGCCACACAGGGTCCAGACATTTAAAAGACTGCATAGTCACCAAGCCGGGTTCTAAACAGGTCGGTACTAACGAGGTTCTAACCTGAAAGCTGCAACGTCCTGCCGAACTCGTAATCCGGGAACTAACCTTGGGTGTCGAATCAATGTAAGATGAAAGTAAGAGAATAACATTCAGGGCACATTGTCCTGCGGCTGTTTTCTATTCAGCATGTGGAAGGACCCTTTAGCTACAGATCCACTGTCACAGACATGCTCCTCACACGCTCCTCACACGCTCCTCACCGGATTCTTTCCAGAGGGGCGGGGCATGTTTGGCTGGAGTTCTACAGGGGTGGGGGGGAGGTAATCGCCGGGTAAAACTTCTCTGACAATGTGAGCAGCGTTTTCCTCCAGACATGTTAGCTCATATGGACTTCCTGGTTAAGGGAGTGGGGGGGTGTAAAGAAGAAGACTGATTGGACGGGTTTTGGAGGAGGCCTGTTGGGATCTGGAGTCCACAGAGTCCAACAACTCCAAGAGCAACATGGTAGAATGAGTCTAGTGAACCTCATGTATGACGACACCACAGACACCACAGACACCACAGACACCACAGACACCACAGAGTTGGGTGGAGGTAAAATCCCTGATGTATGATGACACCACAGACACCACAGAGTTGGGTGGAGGTAAAATCCCTGATGCATGACGACACCACAGACACCACAGACACCACAGAGTTGGGTGGAGGTAAAATCCCTGATGTATGATGACACCACAGACACCA